>JAHZMZ010000762.1:0-12208 GCA_027743805.1 Lepidocyrtoides sp. E14
ATTAAAATGCAGCTCAGCCTGCCCCACTACTCCATTCCACTCCCATACCAACCACTTCATATTTAAGGAACGACTATTTTTTTTCAAACTCACTTTCTTCTCCTTCGAAATACGTAGCATGCAAGCAAATCAACACATATTTGGTCACCGTCATCATATACCATGGTCATCATCATCATCATCACTGCTCAAGTCCTCCTTCATTTCTTATTCTTATCTTATCACTTCGGGTGCTCCTGCATTGTCGTCCGTGTGGTCTGTCGCTCGCTCGGACCAAAAAAAAAATCAAACTGTAAACAAAATATTACCAAATCATTTTGTTTTGCACACCACGTTACATTATTGTTGCAAGTGTAAAAAAATAACCTACTGTTTTTGCTATTGCTACTAAACTGCTACTTCATCTCATCACTGCAAAATCAAGCCACATTTTATTTTCCTAAGAATTTCTTTACCACCACCACTACCACCACAAAAACAACGTCAGCAAGATAAGCAAAAATAAAAAAATAATAATAAATGAATGAAGATCATCATTATTATCATCATCGTATTTCATCCTACTAACTGCTTGCTTACATTATAAAAGTAAAAGGAATGCATAATTTATTAAATGCAAGTATGCAAAAATAAATGTGGACATAACCAACATCAACAACAGTACGAAATGCGGAAACAAAAAAAATAGATATACAAATTACCTATAAGTATTTATAACGGTATACTTTGCTAATATATTTTTAATAAGAAGTAGAACCACATCATCATCACCACCACCACCATCATCATCATATCTCACCCCACCATCCACCACCACCATAATAATAATCAACATTGACCATTATTGCTGCATTTTGCAGATTGCTGTGCAGTGTTATTCAATCCAACTCTACAAGTTATAATGACAATACATTTACACATGGCATGATGGCAGCACCAAAAATTAATCTTTTTTTATTTTATTTTATTTTTAGCTGTAGTTAGTTAAAGCTACAGTTTACTAGAACATATTTATATGGTGACTGCGACAGACAGAGAAAAATAACGCAACGATTTTTTTTTGTTAGTCTGTTTTGTTCTCTGCTGCGTAATATTTTTTTTATTGTTTTATTCTCAACCTTTTTTTGTAATGTGCGTATTGCGCAGTACCTACAGCTTATCATCATCAAAGCAAGCAAGAAAATGTTTTTTTTGAAAAGGGAGATAGGTGCCTAAAATTAAGATTAGTGTGCAGGCAGACTGTAGAGAGGGGGTGCGTTAGATAAAAAAAAAACTGTTGTGCATGTGTATACGTATGCATATGCAACCAAACCACAGAAATGTAGAAAAAAAAACGTGTTTTTTTATAATTGGGGAAAATTGAATTATAATTATGAAGTAGTAATCATATAGGTAATCATTTTGATGGAGATTTGGTGGTTGTTTTTGGGATTTTGGACGTTTTTGTGTGTAATTATGTCAAAATTATTGTATATTTTTTTTTGTGCTTCAGATAAGCGGTTGAATCCGCTTGTTTCATGATTAAAATTAGATTTAGAAAGATTATGTACAGTTGATGTGGTCGGCGTTGGCGGATGCTGATGTAGACATTAGTACAAGGACTAAGCGTTAAATAAAATGTATTTCCAATGATGAATAAAGTCTAGACTTAGTATTTACACGTCTGTACTTGAGTTGATTGGTTACACTTAAAAGACGTTCAGCGTCTACAGAAGATTTAAATTGATTTTTGTGCTTCAGATAAGCGGTTGAATCCGCTTGTTTCATGATTAAAATTAGATTTAGAAAGATAATGTACAGCTGATACGGTCGGCGTTGGCGGATGCTGATGTAGACACTAGTAAGGATTAAGCGTTAAATAAAATGTATTTTCAATGATGAATAAAGTCTAGACTTATTATTTGCACGTCTGTACTTGAGTTGATTGGTTACACTTAAAAGACGTTCAGCGTCTACAGAAGATTTAAATTGACATAGTGCACATTGCAGATTAGTAAGCTGAAGCTATCCAGAAAATTATGTTTTTAATGAAATAAAACAAAAATTTCTGTAGCAATCAGGTAATCATTATAAAAACTAAATTGCAATCAAGGAATTTTTTTAGGTTGCTGACTTTAAATTTCGCGCCGAAACTTAAAAGGTTTTTGTAATAAACGATTTCTATAAAACAGGCACGAGTTCAGGACAACTAAATTTAAATCATTGCACCTGCTTTTAAAATTGCACTTTGCTGTTCATCACACAATTTTTTTTAAAATTTTCCGCGCGAAATTTGAAATCAGTAATTTAAAAACAATTCCTGATTGATATAAAGAATTAACAATGTTACATACTGTCTTAATGTGTAATAATGTGTTTTTGAAACAGCGCGAAATTAAACGCAGAAACCTTGAACTCACCCCTGAGTAACATTATATACATAAGAGGAAGAGGACAATGTGGTGCTTAATTTAACTTGTTTTTGAATGGCAATTAAGCTTGAAAAATTCAATATCATCATACATAGTTTAAAACGAATGAAAGTATTAAACCGTAAACTGTAACGCCTTCTGCTAAATTAACATAAGATTTGTAAGTTCTAAAATTACAGATCCCAAATCGAAATGGATTCTTCGGTTACATCAGTTGAAACTATGCAAAGTACCTTACCTGCCTTGAAATATTCAATATTTTAAATGAGTTTTTTAAAAAACAGTCAATGTCACATCATTCCCTTTATATTCTGCAGCCCTTTGCACTAACTCTCAAACAATCGATTTCCACACCGTTTTGTTGAACGCTACTAACTTTACTCATGCGCCGTTAGTTGCACCAATAATGCATCATCAAAATGCAAGAGGAGAAACAAAAAATGTCACCATGTTTGTCCTGTCCTATCCATCCACCATCAAGACGCCACTTTTTAGCCTTAGCATGACACTGCATAATTAATCACTCACTTACACTACTTACCCTCTACTCATTATTATGCATGTGCCATTGTTGCCATTATTGCGTAATCCCTCGTTTTAAACTAAACAGTGTTGTCCTCTCCTCATCACATTACAGTTTATCATTTATTCTTTTCGCCCACAGTTAGCTAACTAATTTAAATAAATAAATAACAAGTCAAGTCAAGTACTCAAGGCATTGATTTTTTTAAATGTTCTCCTTCTCTCCTGTCCTATGTCAATGGCTACACAACCAAAAAAAAAAAAATCTTCTTCGAAAAAATATGCATAAGGGGCAACATTTTTTTTTACTACCACGCACATTGCATATATTTTGTTTACTACTCTTTGATCATGGCTTGTTTACTAACTTGCTAGTTTGTTGACTTTGTTTCAGTTAATTCAAACATTATGCTCCTTTGCAACCATCATTATTTCAATATCATTAAAACTTTTCCACTGGATTGCACAATTTTACTTTGACCGTCACAGCTTCATAGCTGTAGTAACTGCGATACCATACCAGAGAGAGAAAAAAAAAATCTATAACTGGTGAGCACCAATGGTCATCGAAGACAAAAAAAAATTAACGCCATCATCATCATCACAACTCAGGCACGCACTCAACGCACCACAAAACTGAAGCGAAAGGGCTTCACTGCTTAATTAATGCACTGCCACCACCACCACCGCCATGTCACAAAAAATGGCGTATATTATTCAAACTTATGAAGCTCATAACCTTCTTCGTCGTCGTCAACAAAATTCAGTTTATTTATCGACAGTATTTATTTATTTACCAAAAAACTGCATTATAACGCTTGTTATTTTTTTTGTCAGGGAAGATTTGAAATTAAAAAAAATAAATTTCGAAATTTTTCTTTAGATATTTTCATCTGATCGGTCATCACCGACGCCAAAAAAGTCATTATTCCCGTAATTATTAGAAACGATTGATATAAAAAAAATCAGAAGTGAGATTGACCACTGATTTAAAACATGAAATTTTAAAAAATAAATTTCGAAATTTTTCTTTAGATATTTTCATCTGATCGGTCATCACCGACGCCAAAAAAGTCATTATTCCCGTAATTATTAGAAACGATTGATATAAAAAAACAGAAGTGAGATTGACCACTGATTTAAAACTTTTTTTCTTTGCTGGTTTATTGGTTTGTCTGGTCAAACTGAAGAAAGTAGACTCTGATAAAAGTGTGGTCATTGATCAAACTGTAATAATAATCATATCATCATGAAGAAAATGAAGTTTATTATTATTATTATTTACTTCAGCAGCAGCAGGTGCCTCACTATAAAAATTAAATTTAAAGCGTCAACGAATTATTATTATGATAAGGAAAAGGGCATCAACAGGAATAATGGAGGCGAGCGGTGTGGTGTGGTGGTACCGATGAGCAAAGAAAAAAGATAAATAAGCAATTTAAATTTCAAACTTTCATTTTTACACACATTTTTCGCCGTTAAAAAAGATGATCATAATAAAAATAAAAATATTATTCGCAATGTCGCTAGAAGCAAAATATATATTTTTTTTTTGGCTTGTAGAGCTGTAAGCATAATTTGTTTTTTTTTTATTGACTTTTTTTTTCAAGGTTTCTTGTCTTTTAGGTAGATACACACACGTACAGAACGCCTTCACTTTACTCACCCAAACAAAAACAACAGGTCAATCAAACAGAAGTAAAGAAAGAGTGACGAAATAGCATAATGTTCTTATCAGTGCAGGACCTGCCTGCCTGCATCTGCATTTGCATGCACAGTCAATAATATTCTAAGGAATATTAATTTTTCTAGAGAATGATCCTAAAGGTCGTGGTAAAGATTTTTTAGAAAAAAAGTTGCTAATAATTATTTCTAGCCTAGCGTCACCATAAGTCACACTAGAAATGTCATTAAATTGTGTTGAACGACATGGTAAAAAAAATAATTTTTTTTTTTCTAATTCTACTGAATAGGTATTGAGATTATTCTAGAGAGAGGTTATCGTGATTATCATGATGAGCGAGTCAGTAGGCACCTAATTACCCAAAAAAAAAATCGGTGCAACCAGACCAAATCGGTATCATGAAGTGAAGTAACCATCATCATCACCATGAAAATTTGCCAGAATAAATGAATAAATAGGTAAATGGAAACGCTTCAAAAAAATATGTCACGTCTCATCTCACCCCACTAATTAAAATCAGTTAATTAATCTCTATAACATAATTAAGTGTTTTAGTAACTAGTAAGAAATACTGATGCGATAATTCGATATTCGCTGACAAAAGATAAATTACTTTTAAATGCGCACGTCTATCTATCTATTTATTTAGGAAACTATTTAGTGCACGTAGTAATAATAATAAATCTTTACTACTGAAATAGTGAAACAATAGTACATGCTATATATACATCCATTATTCACACCATTTATTTCCTTGCCAAAAAAAAAGTTAAAACAGGCAGAGATACAGATAATAACAAAAAAATAAATAGGATAATAGCTTTTATTACTGTTATAACCATAGACTAAAATATTTAACAGATTCGCATCTCATCCCAAGCAAGCATCCATCCATTCATCTATTCATCCAAAATTAGTTTGGTATTTCTTTCTATTTTTTTTTTCTTGCAGATTGCTGCACACGCACGAATTACTGATATGGATGACGACGACGATAGTAGTGGCGCATGCATGCAAAAAAAATATAATCCAATTTGTATTTACTACTCACATGAGCCATTTATCATACCTATATTTTTTCTGGCGTATTAACTCGCTAATCTTAATTCTCTGTTGTTATTATAGCTTAACAAAAGCATGCCACAAGCCATATAATATATGTACAAAAATAAGTTATTTTTTTTTCTAAAACTTCATTCCTCTTAAAGAATACAAAGTAACCGCATCACACTCACAACAATCACGCCACACAAAAATACATATTTTTTTTATTAAAATCCTTTTACGCATAATTCCTTAAAGTCTCAGTCAACCTCAAAAGAAAAAAAAATAAATATAGACAAATTGTACATTATTATTATTACAGCTTTTATTGCTGTTGTTGTTGTTGCATTTTTGTACATCTACATACCTACCTACGTCTGTATGCATGCCTGCATGCAGAACAACATTGTTGACTCATTGTTTAGTTTGAATCCTAAGAAAAAAAATAGGAACCAACAATTACAGAAAGTAAATGCAGTAATAATATAGCACATCACACCACACCACACACCACGGGAACAACAACAAGAAGTAAATAATGTAACAGGTGCACCTCTCTGTAATATTATCCCTTTAAACTAAACTAAACATGATCTTCATTTAAAATAAATGTTTTGGTAGAGAGAGAGAGAGAGAGAGGCAAGGTGCGAGATGATGATGATGAGATTGGATATCTCACCTGTACCACCACCAACAATACAATGCAAACGATGATATAACATAGTGCAGCAGCACCTAGCCACAAATGACGACAAGTTACTATCATTGATAATCATAATGTGCAAACTGCATTACTTTACCAAGCCATAGTAGTAAAGTAATAATCATTTAGAAGCACACTAGCACACAGGATCCTTTTAGTAAATGATATTTGTCGTCTTTGGTAAGAAGGAAAAAAAAGGGCCAACAAGAAATTAAAGTGAATACATATTATGCACTCTCATTTTTCCATATATATCCCTTACATAAATATACAGACATATTATGAAAAATATATTTATACGCACTCAGTAACAAATAAGAACACACTTTTAAATAAAATGTTTTTGCTGCAAGCAAACCAGCTAAAATTAATGTATCTCTGATTAGTATTTTTACCTGTGTGTAGTAAAATGAGAGGAGAACACTGCTCAGATTACTTGAGTTGAGATGATGGTGGTGATGGTCTTCTTATGTCTGTTGAAAATGGTGGAGGTAAGGTGAGTAAGAAGTAAACAATATAATAATTTTTTTTTTCTTGGTAACTTTTGTTTTTGTCCAAATAAACGGTCCTACTAACTGGTATCATCATTAGCATCATCGTCGTCAAGTGAACAATCAAAAAAAAAATATATATAATGATGAGAATGATGATGATGATGATGATTGTTATCATTATCATCATCGTCCAACGACTTGGTCAACATGAAGTGCAGCAGGTGGTGGTGGTGGATAGATAGAAAGATGAGCAGTGTGTTTGGAGAAGTGGACAGATAAAGAGGAAAAAAAGTGAGGGAGAAGAAGCTATGAAAATAAATAAATAAAAAAGTGAGGAACAAAGACTTGTTTGAAGAATAACATGTAATTTTTAAAAGTTGGCGGTTTTAATTCGTTGAGAAAATATTTTTTTTTTTCAGTGAGTTTTAAAAGTTTGACAGTTTTGGACGGAAGGCAGTGTAAATGGTTGTTTTTTGTGAATGAGTGGGAAAATTTGAATTTTTATGAAAAAAATAAATCAGAGAATTAAATGAACAAAAAAAAAAAAAAAAAAAAAAAATTTGATCGAGCAAGCAGAAAAATCGAAAACAATTTTGCTAAATATTTTCTCACGATTCAATTATCGTCATAGCAATCAGCCTGCGGACTTTTTGAAATAATTTTTTTTTACCCTAAATCTCCACCTACCTCTTCTGAAATTACGTTTTACACTGTTACAATAATCAACTAAAAAATTACTATCATTATTATTATTATTACTTTTGCTACTACACTACACACGATTACCTAAATTTCTTCTTATCATTATCAAGTGCTCCTTTTGTTTGGAAGTGGTAATCGTAACACAGTTTCCGTTTATCATCCGGTCTGCAAGAAAAAAAAATAACTTGATGCATTAAAAAAATATTAATAAATAAATGTAACAACAACTGCACAACAGCAACAATGCAATCTGCATTATTTGCATTTGCAACGCAGGAAAAAATAATTTTTGCAAACTACCGTTTGACACTATTAAATAAATCTGTACTATGAATGCGGACGCACGTCAGTCACCTCATCATTTAAATTAGTATTTTTTCAACCTGTTGCTACTACTACTGCTGCTATTGTTTTTGATGATCTCTTCAAACTCTGAGTGAAGATAGAGCGAAAAAATAAATAAATTAGTTGTAATTTGTGCTGTATATTGAATTTGTGAACATTGAGGATACTATAGAAACGGAACGGAACGTCATCTCTTTAGTAACTCAAAGTGACCACTACCACGTAACCTTTTTATTGGATTTCAATTTTGTCTTCCTTCCTGCCATCGTACTACTGACTGGGATGAAGAGATAGATAACAAAAATATATGGCAACACACTTTGCTACTACGGTCCTTCCTTTGAATCAACTTTTAAAGAAAAAAAGTGCATCTAGATTCTACTTTTTCTAAATGCCATTATGTACACTCTACCTATTGGAATGACCTGGTGCTGCTACTGCTGATGATAATTTTGTCCTGATCATCATCATCATTATCATCGCCACCACCACCTTCGAATCTACCTGTTTAACCCTTTTAATCCCTTTTGTTCAAATGCCGAAGAAATGTATACCTTCAAAGGCGGCTAATGCTGTACTGGATTTCAAGTACAAAAGTCAAGTGCTTCTTCATTCCTTCTTATCCCTTCCCTTCTATAATCCAGTGAATCAGTTTCAGTTCCGATCTCACTTACTTAACTCACCTGTATCCACTATTTTCATCCAAGGATATTACACCAGAAAGTGAATACTTATTTTGCTCAACATTTTTTTCCCTCTTCTGTACTATTTCTTCACATCTTCCATTTCATCACTTCCCCCAAAAAAAAAGTGTTTGTTTTTGTGCATTTTATTATTATTCTGAAAAGTGAACAAAGTGGCAAAATAGAATCTTTAAGCCAAAGACACCTAACAGTTGACTTTTTTTTTGTGGTACAATATTTCTACACACACACGCTTCAAAAATCTTGCGAAGACCAAGTCGACGACGACGACGGAAGGGCTTCACTTGCTGGGAAATAGGTTGTCTGTCGTGTCGTGTCCTCTCTCTCTCTCTCTCTTTTTCCTCCTCATCTCATTGTTACTGCCGTTGCTGCTGCCTCAACAATTGACGACAATCTACTCAGGTGCACTCGCATTCGCATCTCATCCTCTAAAGATTACTATTTTCTTGTTAATGCATCAAAATATATATACACACGCGCAACAATAAATATGATGATGACTGTATAAAAACAAAAATGAATTTTTGTGGATCACTTCCTCATCTCATCCCATCATCATCATCATTATCATTATCCTATCTGCGCATGCCTGCCTGTTGTAGTAGTGGATTTTTCAAACAAGACACAGATTTTTTTAACGGCCCTTCTTCTTCCATCCATCCCTCAAAAAAAATTTTCTGCGTCATCTGATCTTAGATTGACCATCTTGATTGGATGACAATGATAAGACGGTGGTGGTGATTGTTTAATGCCTGCCTGCTGCCTGCAACATTTCTGCTCGCATTGTTGTAATCTCAAATCATCATCATTATCACATTTTTTTTTGATTGTTTCAAAGATGCAACTTTTGTGATTCGCATTTTGATTATGGGAACTACCAAACTGATGATGACGAAAAAAAAAAATATGATATAGCATCTAGCTGAATGGGATCACAGGATAAAATTACATTCAAAAATCAGCCAGAAAAAAGAATTGTCATCATGAACTAGTTGCTCTACTGCTACTACTACAGCTTCAAATAAAAATAGTTCATGTGTAAGTTTTTTTTTGTGTCATTGCATTTTCAAATGACATTATTTTTTTTATTATTATTATATTTCACACGACAACAATTTGATAAGCTGCTTGCTTGCCTTATTCAGACCTATTTTTGGAGCGTTCCTTTAGGAAAAAAAAATTATTGTGCGTATTTGAATTTTCAATTTAGACTTTTGTTTTGAATTGGATTAAGTGAAAGGAAAAAAAAAATAAGTGAATGCGTAAGATAATCCGCTGTGAAGAATTGCGTTGCAGTGGTGCCAAAAAAGTGTCAAATTATTTGTGTCAATCTTTTTGAATTGAGGTAGCATTGCCGCCCTCTCAGAAGAAGAACTAATTTTTGCCTTTGCCGTTGTGCAAATCTCTGATTTTAAAAAAAATTCTTAGTAAATTGTGGCTGTGATAGGTGTGAAGTGTGAAGGTGTGTAATGTGGAGTTTAAATTTAATGGTAATTAAACAATTTACTAAGAAAAGTAAGTGGTTGTTCCGCCCTCACTACTGGCAAACTGGGTAGAGAGGAAAAAAAAGTTTGGGAAAATTTAAAAAATAATAATAAAAAGGGGGAAAACTGGAGAACATAAAAGGAGGAGGAATATATTTTGGAGGAGATGAGGCGAATCAGGAGAAGACTTAACGGGAAAGGATGGGGTTTCCTCAGTCCGGCTTCGTTATTTGTGTTCGTCTACTTGTTCGCTGTAGTCATTATCCCACAGGCAAATGGTAAGATTGAAGGCAATTTTTATTGATTAATTTAATTGTGATGAACATGTTTGGGTAATTAATTCAGCTTTTGTGTGTTTTTTTTCCCAGGTTTGTTCCACGTTGACGTTCAAACTGTCAACAGACCTGTTCCAGGTCAACCAGTGAATTTGGAAATAGTAGTGGAACCGCCATTTTCCATGCTTGCTCCTGCTTTTGGGGGGTCAATTGATGATCAAAATAACAATGTTTCCAATAATGACGATCAGTTTAGCAGTAGATCAAATATTAACAGTGAAGTAGTGGATCCCAGTAGAATTGATCCTTTGTCAGACCACCAGCAGGGTTCTTCAACTTTATCAGATATTTCCTCGTCATCATCGCAGCATGACGCTGGCAGAAATATCTCTAGTGGGCATAGTCTTCGTCGCGGGATTTTTAATTTTCAGCCGCCCGGACAGAAAACTCCACATCAGGCCTCGAAACCGGCCACAATCAATATTCAAATTCCAGGGAAACTCCCTTTCAATCCTTTTAATCTATTTAACATGGACACACTCAAAAGTTTGGTGCAAAGTGTAACAGAAAATTTCACTGGGAATAAACGAGCCTATCCAACTGGATTTGAGGATAGCGTGACAATCATTTCGGATGATCCCGAAAAGCCAGTAGCTCGCGCTATGAGCAGTCCTCCGATTATTCTTAACTTTAACAATCAAAACAACAATGGGCTTAGCAGTAGCAATGGTAACAATCAACAACAGCCAAATTTACCATTTGTTAGACTACCTGTTTCAGTGCCACCTCAAACAGAAAAACAGACAACTACTCATCATCAGCAGGAAAATCATCATCATCATCACCACCAGCAAAACTCAATTTATGGCAGTTTCCATTCAGCCAATACTAACAACAACAACCCTCAATTTATTCCGACTACTACACCACCCCCATCCCCACATCGTAGCCAAATTCCACCTCCACCTCAGCAAAATCCCACCGCTCTTTTAACAGAGGAATCAATGATTAACAAGCAAATGGAAACGCTCAACGAGGTTCTAACCCACGAAATGAGCAACAAGGATCACCGCGCTTCAACAACAATAGCACCCCTCACATTCCCCTTTCTTCCTGATTTAAGTGCACTCAGCCAATTATTCAACTGGGGAGAACAAGGTGCACGCACTTTAGCAGTTTGCAATGCTTGCAGAGTTGGATTCGGACTGTTTGTGTCAAGGGTAAGCCCATATAAAAATAAATAAATAATTATTTCAATTACCAACCTCTGATATTTAAAAAAATGAAATAACGATAATAATTACTTTCGCATTCAGTAGCAATAACAATGATGAGTTTTTGGTTTGCATGCCTCTTTAAAACAATACTAATTAACTCTAATTTTCTACATTGTTTAAAAGATTAGTTGTCTCTTTAAAAAATGTATGAAAAAAATATAGGTTTTTGGGTAAAGGTCATTCATCAAAGAAAACAGTTGTTGGAGATTGCATAACAAATTTTTTTTTACCACCAAGCAGCTGAATAACAACAATGAATGGTTTTTAAAACGTGATAAAATAAGTTTTGGTGCATTGCCATGATCTGAATTTGTGATTATCACTGTTACTCGTCGTCGTATGCAAAAATGCTGCTGAGACGATGCATGCATAATTTCACATTGCATTGTTGAATAAGTCAACAGTTTTTAAAACGTGCTTGCATCTTCCTGTCAAAAAAAAGCTGGCGTCTGCGTCTCCGTGTGTGGCACACATGGCTTATTTTATCAGTGATGATCAGTAATACTACGACCAAATGGGTGACCATTAAGCAAGGCAGTAAAAATATGATATTTTTTTATTAC
>JAHZMZ010000763.1:0-35501 GCA_027743805.1 Lepidocyrtoides sp. E14
TATCTTCTTGTAGCTTCCTGAAGAATCCGGATGGAGGCTGAGTCGATGTAAAGCCTTGGCCTGCTTGCACAGAGAAAGCTGAACAAAGCCAAATCCAGCTCCGAGAAAGTTGGAATCGTTTAACTTACTTCCACCAGATGCCATCATTAGCAATGCCATGCAAGCTACAAGTAGAGTGAGTTTTACGAAAATGTGCGTGGGGAATGATCTAAAAATTTACATTCATGAATATTTTGTGACAAAGTCGTGTACACAAACGCACGCAATGCAGTGCAGTATTCTTGGTTCATTATCTAGAAAATAAAAGTAATGCAATTGACTACATAAGTGGGTTGGGTTGCTATTTTGAAATCGATTTGCGTTTTTTGTTCTACTGTATTAATGCAACAATGTACAAATAATTATCATAATTCCTTGCTACTTGTCGATACCTCCCTCTTTGCAAAACTGTTGCAAGAAAATTTCATCTTACAATTTCAGTTTCTTCCTATACGACAAGATTATCATTAATCGTTTGTGTTGTCAACAAAAGCGAGCATCTTCCATGTAAGGATTCCACCAATTACATGAGAATAGAATGTACACTGCAGTCATTTTCCCCCGCAGATTTCCAAACTAGATAAAGAGACCACTACAAATTACATGAATACTCCCGATTAAGATGCCAAAGATAGCGCAGACACATAATCCTGAAATGCATACATATATACATACGTAAGTACTACAAGTATCATACACTTTTGAGTACAGAAACTGAAAGTTATTACCTACTCCTTCGTGGATAGCAGCATAAATTCATTTGCATACATTACAAACGTGCATAATGGTAGTTGATCAAGGGCGCTGATATACTGATTCGTAAACCAGTCTATTTTTGTAAGACTCAAGACAGATCTTATTTCTTATGAATAACATATTGCATCACCGATTATAAACATCCACGCACATCCATCTTCCCTAAAACATGCAATATACACACAATCCCGCGTCTCAAACAAGCAGTACATAGAAGCTGTACTTATAAATAAAATGGAAAATATTTTTAGCAAAAAGAGAATCATTCATGTCTTCATCGTACCAGATCATGACATTTGAAAAAATGTGAAAGTTAATCTCCCAGAAGCTCTGTACCTCTGACATGACATGCACATCACATCAACATACTATTTACGTTATTAACTTCACGCTGGATTTCTCATGTCGTGTCAGTTTTTTATGGATTAGCATGCCAATATTTCTTGTCTAGAAACATCATCTTTCCACATTGCTATCAGTCAGTTTTTCCATAAAATCAAAAAAAGGAACGTGGGTAAAAAAGGAAGAAACATGGCTGAACACACAGACAACAATAATCTATTGGGAATGACTCTCTGTGGCACTGCTAAATCCGTTAGAGCATAGAATATAGAAGCCATTACTTATTTCAAGCTTCAATACAGCAACACAACAAATAGCATCATTATGCGCAAACCAAGCCGGGCGTTGTCATTGATTGATTGTTTACTGATAGTACAGCATGTTCATATGAGATACACGTTCCTCAGACTGTCGTTGTTTTGTGAAGGTATTCCTTTCTAAACAAATTAGAAAAGCAAGTAACCAACTGCGAGAAAAATGCTAATGCTTTCTGCAGCCTCAAAAAAACAATCCATTTCGATGCCATTCTGGCGTTGCTAGCTTGCACATTAGCAAGGAAAAACGACCAAACCCAATAACATTAACTACACTACAACATCATAATAATAATAGAGAGAGTGTGTGTACTTTTATGGCCCAGTTGATGCATTATTTCTGTCGAGAAGTCAAATTTAATCTGAGCAAACATCTTAACAAATGGCAGAAATGTACCAGAAGATAATAATATTGTATAGGTACATATCATACTATTATGTATAATGTATGTATTCTTAACTGTCGTTATTGATTTGTTATGCAAAAATAGAATAGACAATATAATAGCAATACATCAAAGTTATTACTAATACTAATATACCAAAATGTTTATTGCATGGCCATATTTCATTACCTAGCTTGCACATCCACATGAGAGTCATAAAAGAGACGGTAAACGGAGTTTGTTTTGTTTACAGAGATAATTACAGTGGCTGAAAGAATCTCTGCTTTAACAAAAATGGGCACGATGCTGCCGTTAAATTAAAACACGTCATCAATCAATATAATTGCTTAAATGTAAATGAGTTATTCTCATAATATAACATTTCCCTACATATGGCTAGTAGCTGTTGTATAATTTGACAGAAAATGGATCATCATGCTTCACTGATCAAAAACATTATTATAAGATCAATGATTAGCTTGTACTTCAGTTGCTGAGATTCTCATCGAGTCGAGTGACATGTGAAAGGAAATAGCCATGTGGTGGTGATGCCTTTAATAACTGAGCAAAGTGATAATGATCTCTAAAAAATTTTTTTTTATCCTTTGCTGACAAGTTGTTCAGCACACACCTCAAAATGCTCAGGCGATCAATATCGCACCTTGTTTTTTCATTTTTAAGAACAATTTGCATATTCATGAAAGTGTTTTATGATGCAACTTTGACGCTTGGCATACATTACATACATCACGTACTATAACTATTAATTGCTCTACTATTCGGTAGGTATGGTTTATCAAATGCAGATAAAACGAGTTGCACACGCCTTTTATTGCTCATGGGTGATTGTCGTCATTACACTCATTAGCTTGTTGAGTCCAATATCTAGTAATTGCATATCACCTCCAAGTGGGCTTAATGAAGTCATTAATTTCATAAGACAAATTGAAATTCTTTTGTACTGACTTGTCATCATCGGCTGGTGTTTATAATCCCTTGAGCCTGTTTAAAAATATGTACATACTTAAGACGCTTAATATAAAAAAGCTTAGGTAATAAGTGAAAGGTTCTCATCGCTGCTGTTTTTTAATCATTATTTCCACTCTCATCAATTCATACATGTTTCTTTCTCTTTTGCGGCCTGTCAGCATTAATAAATATCTTTCGTCGCGAGCGGAATCAACGAAATCACAAGAAACTTGAAGTACTGCGTCGCTGTGCTCCTTGTCATGCGTACACGTAGGTAGTAGTATACATTATACATAATATGATGAGCCGCCAGCACCATTTCGCAATTGTGCTTAGCCCACTGACGGATGAAGGGTTGTAAAAATAATTTTTTTACAACCTGGAAACCCTGCTGAGATTGGCATTTTCTGTTAGTCGTGCCTGTCAAAAAAATATGCCGAACCTTTTGTAAAAATTACTTCACGGAAACAAGAGAAACAGTTTGGACATTGTCTAAATTCATTTTATTTTTCATTTCATTTCTGTGAAGACTACCTAGTGTACGCACGATAATACTAGACGCAGTAAGACGATATTAGTCATCGTTCCACCAACGAATTTTTTGTTGGTGCTTGTGAGCGGCACAAAAGGTTCCTAAACATGTACGTATAGACGAATTTGGTAATAATATGGTTGCATTCCATTTGCTACATTCAGTCTGTCTCTCTCTTACTTGCCATGTTTATGAGGAAAATCATACCAAAGGCGGTTTCAAATTTTCTCTTTGCTCTCTAGCTGTGGCTATATTTCATACTTCTAACTAACGGAATAAAACAAAGGGGAAGGGACAGACGTGCCAGTGGTCTCGGTAGGCAAAGAGTGTTAAATACAAACAAGATTGATTGATTTGGTCATTTAAAAGCCAAGGAAATATCTACGCGCACCAGTCATCCTCTTTACCAAACCAGAATCAGAGAGACAAACAAACACTGCATGCTTCTAGTACCACTTCTTTTCTATCCCATGCTTATTTTCAATCTCTATTTTAGCAGCGATGCTTCATATAGCATTGTGCAAGACAACAAGTCGTTTGCCGATATGAAGTGTTCAGTAGGGCTTTGTATTCCCGTGTCAGATTCCATTCTTGGATGAAAGCAGAGGCTTTTATTNGATATGAAGTGTTCAGTAGGGCTTTGTATTCCCGTGTCAGATTCCATTCTTGGATGAAAGCAGAGGCTTTTATTACATTGCATAAGAAGTGTAATTCTTTAGCTTGTGCTTTTGTCATTACAACGACTGCAGCACAAAAGTAACCAAGTTTCACTATTGCGACATTGTGAACTGTACTACTCTCTTTTGTAAGCATATGAACACGTTTCTGCTTAAGTACTTTTTGTAATTAACGAGAGAATTTGACGAAATCATATTCTTATAAACTGGATAATGGTTTTGATAATAATGACAGTGACAAGAATATGAGGAAAGATAAAATACCGACAATACGGAACAGTCATCATAATCATTACGGTAGACTGATGTGATGTTGATGAAATGAAACTAGAACCAGTTTTCAAAGAAGGTTTGGTATGACCATGGCTTCTTTCTGTCAACTGCATGGTATGCCGTTCCTCTTTTTCACTTTTTAATTCTCGTAAATCCTAATACACAGTTCCTTTTACTATTATCAAAGCAGATCACCACAAAGTTTTACGACACAATCAACGGGAGAACAGGATGACCATATTAGGCCAAATGAATGCATAAAAAGAGAAAGAACAAAAATTTCTCATTCTCATCAGCACTGTCATTTATGTACTGCCACATCCTGATTGTCCATTCAACTCCTTTCATGATTTTTTTTATCACCGACTGTATTCAAATGAACGTAGTAAAAGAGCTGGGATGGGTGACTAGAGATTTTTTCCTTTCAGAGAATTCAAAGATGATCGCAGCAAGGTAGAAACACTGATTCGTCAAATCTGACAGGAACTCTACATGGGCTCTTTAGTGGTCCTCATATTTACTCCCAAAGGTGCAATAGCAATAAATGCTGCTCGCCGTACTCTCACAACTTGGTATAGAGAGAGAAAGATTACGAAATGCCGTTCCAAATATTATTTCTCCGTATATTAAAGTGGTAATTTAGTAATAATCTTTCCTCAGACCTTCTTTCCAACCTCCCATAAGCAATAAATTTAGTATTAACGCACGAGAAGAACTGGTACTGGTATTAATGCCGTCTAGTCTAATATAAATAAACGCGCTATACTCATTTTTACTTTGCCCTTGTCTTACGAAACCGATAAAAATGAACTTATATTAGTACCAATGAATGCGCAACACAACCATAACCCTAAAAATAATAATATCCTGAGCTGGTTGAGTAAAACTACACCTTAAGCTGGCGCGCACACAACAGCTCGAAAGTAATCCGTTTCAAGTTGCAATAATCCCTCTTCTTGCATTTTTATGTTATTCTCAGGTATTACGTGTGCGTAGTTTATTTCGTAGGTTCCAATTGGAACACGGCAGTTGCAGTAATAAACATTATTTTCAATATTGATAGCAATGCTCTATAATTCCAAAGTTATGCGCTGGCACATATGAGAATTCCCTTTGCTTGTTTGCTACGCACCGAAAATGTCTCTTCTTTTACTCCATGTCGGAATCCATCTCTGTATATTATCTGTGTGTTTTCACTATATCATAGTTTCCATACACAAAAAAAGGCAAAGCCTTACGGAACGCAACGTGATGTCATGACCAAAGACCTTCAAGTTGGATTTGGTAGTACCATACTCATGTAGCATCCACCTCTGTAATAAAGTTGATGTGCGTAAATGTAAGATGAGAAATGTCTAAAAATTCCTGAGAAATCTTTTTAGAGAGGTACGAAAAAAATAAAGAGTACAAACGGAAAAGGATAGAAAATACGTGTGCGTTAAGAAGTGTGTTGAGTAGACAGTATAAGTTGCTGGAAAAATGCCGTTGCTTGCCTTTTTCAAGCATTTTATTAGAAAGGATGACGATGAGCTGCCCAAAGTTTTTGTGTGTCGATGCTGCGTATGTGTACACATTATTGCATGAGTGTACCGATTGGGTGGAATCTTAAGAGGAATATTCGTTTTTGATGTTAGAATCCGTATTTGAGTGAAGCCAATGCACAAAAAATGAATATATGACTATGTACTTTGCTATATATGTGTCATATACAAGTATGCATATCGTAAATACGGAAACGAAAGAAGCGACATGAGATTTGCTCATTTTTAGGATTAGTTGCGGTTTTTCTTTTGATCCTTATACAATCCAATCGAAGGAAGGAGAAATGTGATAAACACTGTGCCGAAAATGCAGTGAATGAGACGCTGAGTGAGATGATGTGAAGGGTTGATAACAATAGGATGACTGAGAGAAACCAAAGGAAAAGTAGAGAAAAGGGAGAAAATGGTGAGATTCGTATGGACTGGGATTCTGTGTAAGTGGTATGAAAATCTTTTGCTCTTTTCTTCTATATAGTCTTTCTGCTTCTGTCAAGATTGGATTTTTTTCGGTAAAATTGATTATCTTCCTGCTAAAAGAAAGATCCTTTATATTATTATATTCTCCGGATTTTCCGACTGCATATCTTACTTGTCTGCTTTTCCACAATAATATTGTATATCCGGTTCGTTATTGCTAACAATGCATACGCAATGAAAAAATAGCAACCTTGTCCACCATTCCACCATAATAGTTTTATAGAGTCCATTTGAGCAGTTTTTACAAGGTAGTAATAGTAGATGGTTGGCCTGATCAGAGGATAGCTCGTCAGTTGTCAGGATAGATATCAAAATCACATTTTTCACACAATTCCGGGTTTCCCAGAACTCTAATACTCTGCCCATTAGCTCATACATTTTTCAAGGCTTTACACGAGAAAATGGATGATAGCAGCTTCTAGGACTTTATGGTCAAATAGAGCGTGAGCCATGTAATTTAGAAATCTTGATAAAAGTCAGAGCCAACACGCTTTACCACTAACACCACCAACACCAGTACAGTATTACTCACTCACTAATACTATCCATTATGCAGCTAAAGTGCTGGCTTATAGCTTTGTTGAAAGTTTGCCGCATCTAACTTTTACTATAGTCGCACGGACACAACTACCAATTTATACTTTTAGAAGCAATCGTTTCGTTTCTCCAGCTCTACCACTAAGCACGTAACAGTCTTCCATCCAGTCTGTTTTAGTATTTCACTCCACAATGGTTAGCACTTGGTCTGTGTACACATCTTTTTTTATATGTAAAATGCACGTACGCAACTGGAATTTGAAATAATGAATGAATGATATTTAGCGGAAGTCAGAATATATGAGCACTTTACGAATTTCATAAATAAGTGAACAAGTCAGGTCGACAGGTTGAGCATTTCGTTTCATTCGCCGCTGCCTTCCTTGAAAAGAAATCACACCCCGTGAATTTCATGTTTCCGGCAACAATCTCTAAGAATAAAGAATACCCAGAAAATAATATCGTGCTTCAAAAGTGAGCTGGCAAGTTTTTATGCCGCAATGCACTTGGTTTTGCGGTGTGTGTGGTGGAATGGTGGGCTTGATACTTTTTTAAAGAAAAAAACTTCCACACAACAACAATAGCAGCGGTGCAACCAAAAGCAAAGTTGTGTACAACACGACCAACATAACAATATTGTGAACATTAAGTTGCACTTTCATTGCACTACTGCAAGTTTAAAACTTTTTTCTTGATGCTCTAATGGCTTTCCAACTTGTATTGTCAGAAAAAAGTTTCCGTTGGTTGCCCTCTCTCAAGAAGCTTATTCCGGACAGGGCAATTTCACAAAGAAGTTAAACATTTTGGGGAAATATAGTAAGCGACAATAATAGAATGATATGGTTTTTCTGTTTTATTATTATGTCGGTAAAGCAAGCAACGCACAATGTAGTGACAAGGCAATGGTACAGTGGCACCTGCGTTACGTCTGTACACATCAGTCAAGTCCAAGACAAGAATCAATTTTCGGTTGACTGAATTGATGGGAATCCTTGTCAATGAACCATTCCAAGTGCTTGTAAGTCTACAAAAGCGACATTTGGGTAGTCCACTACAATGCATCTACAGCTTTTCAAACAAGGCAATGGTACAGTGGCACCTGCGTTACGTCTGTACACATCAGTCAAGTCCAAGACAAGAGTCAATTTTCGGTCGACTGAATTGATGGAAATCCTTGTCAATGAACCATTCCAAGTGCTTGTAAGTCTACAAAAGCGACATTTTTGGGTAGTCCACTACAATGCATCTACAGCTTTTCATGGACCGTATAAACACATGCTACATATTTTTTTTATTCACCGATATTTCACCACGCCATACCTATAGAAAGTCACCGCCAAGTCAAGTACGACTTTAGGTTGCAGTCAATGACTGTCTCTCCTTCCTGAATGCGTAGTACATGTGGTATATCGAAGCAATAAAGAAAATTCATGTACATAAATTTAGCATATCGGATGTGATGGAACCATGCAACATTCAGCATTACATAAAGCATCGTCGCTTCTTACTAAACGCTGAAAAAGTTTAAGAAATATTATTAGACGGCTGCTCTTCCACTGATCTCCCAAATACAAAATGCAGTTCGGAAAATGCATTATGTAACATTTATGTATGTAGCTACGAAGCCTGTATTCTAAATGTTTCTATTCATCCATTCACATAAAAACTACAACATGCAAGTTGTCTGTACACTTCTAATATCACCCTCTTTCTGTGTACACCGTCAAATGAAAGAATCGTCTCAAATCTCAAGTGAGCTGAAACTGAAACAACTGATATGGACCATTGAGCCATAAATATATATTAAAGGCTTTTCGTGCTTCACCGAAGAATATTATAGCGTGAGCGCATTTTTACACGTTGTAATCGCATTTTATAAGAAATGTACGCTCCCTGTATCGGTACGTACACGTAGATAGGCTTGCATGCTTACTTTTTTTTTTACATAAAATGGAATATAATAAAAATAAAAATAATAATAACATGTTTGTACGGAAAGTTATGGTATGGCTGATTTTTGTTGCGCCCCACAATTCATTCACATGGCTGGTCATGAGGAATGACACAACATTAAATTGTTTCCAGTGAAAGTGCACACTATTTGTGTATAATATGCATTCTTCTGAAACTTTGCGGCGTAACGTTGTGGTGAAAAGACTTCCAGCGCAGCACATTGTTTCCCATGCAATACTTCAAGTGGCATGATGATGATGATGGTAATGCTGTAAGGACCAATATAATTTTCTGTCTCGTCATGTCAGCATGCAAGTTATAAAGAGGATTGTATATCATTTTCAGTCAAGCCTTTTTTACATTTTTGTGATTGCATGAGTGAGAATAGATGAGGATATTATTATGAATTGTTATGGCATGCTGTAAAAATAGAGGTTGAACCTAGCATGAATCGCAGTGAATCGCAACGATACAGGATTTCTTGCCTCTCAAAATAGGAAAGAGGGAGTAAACATAATATGCAAAATGTAAATGTGAAATATGGTAAAATGAAATGGTGTATGCATACCTAAAAGCTAGCAGACGGGAGGTAAGTTTCAGTCGGTAGCATTTTGTTCGTTCTCTTCTTCCTCTTCTGTCACAAGGAGATTACCTTACATGTTTATTGAAATCTATGCAATGCCTTCAAAATACAAAAAAAAAAAAACTTTCTAGCTTTCTTTATCATTACACACGGCAATGGTGTACATGTTTATGGGAGAGAATATTACATTTGTTTCAAAAAGATGATCACAAGAGTATTTTTATGAGCTACTGTACACAACAACTTCCGTGATTACTTTTTATTATTATAATGATTCAATGGGTAATATAAAACTGATTTTTCCAAGTGTGACTACAGTACACTATTTTTTGTTGAAATTCCGTACGGAATATTTTGTTTTTGTGCTATTTATATCACGGATAAGCAAGAGGGCACAAACACTAGTATTTTTTTACTTATAGCTGACTTGCTATCAAGAGCAGGCAAATGGAAAACAGGTGCGATGACTGTAAAAAAGAACCTTTACAGTTTCAGGTTAATGAATTTGATATTTGATCGAATTTCTCTTTGCTAATGAAGACACGAAAAAAGTGTGCAACGGTGTATGTAACCGAATATTTATTTAAATACGTTAGCCGTATTCTAAGCTGAGATGCATAAACATCAATACACTTGACTCTCAAGTAAACCGGGGAAAATGAACTTTTGAAACAAAAAATATCATTCTACGCAAGAATGGCAGAAATAACGTAAAAGCTTTTTTTTTTTTTGTTTGAAGATTACTTTTACCGTGCCGAGTTGCATGAGGCAGGCAACGTGATATGCTATTTTACTTTGTTGGTCGGAAAGGCAGTGGTATGGCGCATTAGAGCAGTATCACACTGAAGGAAATTTGATTTCACGCTAATTTTCATTCCAATGACTTTGAGTCGTGCGTTCTTTGCCGTGTGTACTGAAGTAGGTACCACTTTGTTCGGCACTTGTTTGTCATAATATATTACATTCAGCAAAAAGGCTTCTCAAACACGGGAATTGCAATAACAGCTTCTTTTACAACGTCGCTATTACTGGTAGTTCATTATCATTAACACGAACACCTACATACATATGTAGTCTAATTAAAGGTGAGAATATCGTTTAGAGAAGATTGATCATCTAGAGATCAACATCATAAAAAGAGACTACAAAGCCAACGGCACTGTGCTAGTACTGAACTACTGCGAGAAAGAAACTCTTGAAATGTTCTACACGCTGCATTGCGTAACATAATATAATTATCTTGATTGAATGCTTCATTATTATACACCAACACCAGTAAGGCATGATTGTATGTACGCATTCAAAAACCAGGAAGTTCTTTTCAGAATTTTTTTACACTGTTGTTGTTGCTGGTGTAATTTGAAAGTTTGCACGGCATATTGGCCAAATTTTTTATGCGTTTAGATGAAAAACACGTAACAAGCTCCCGTAACGTAGTAAAATTTAACAAAACCCGTTGCATATCAAAAGAAAATGGTACAAACACACATTTTCCATTAAAACGTAGAAGTGTTTTGTATATTTTTTGAAATTCACATTTCTTTGAAACGCTCATTGATTTAGTTAGCAAACCGGCTGCTCAAAAATTCTTTCAAATGCAAATATGCATTTTCCTTGTACACCCCTCTTCCTACAATCCTCATTTACACTATATCGGTTGAAAGTACATTTCTTTTTGGTAATGGTGAGTGGGCAAACATAAAGGAAGAACTCACGACCCAAAACATAATATTGAGTGAACGAACATGAACAATACCTACACGTTAGCACAAGTGAGTGCGAATAAAGAAGAGACACAGCAGACAACGTACACTTTTGGATGTGATCCTTGGAAATAAAATGACTAACAACTCAATTTGAATTCAAGAGATCTCTCGTTATCATCTTGTTTAAGTAAAATGAAGAGATCCCATTTGCCCATTCATTCATTGTCAGTTGAACCAAACCTTCTTATTTCGAATATATTTTCATCGTTGAATAATAAAATCTAAGCTTTCTCGTTAGCAGCAAAGTTTTTTTTCACCGTCTGTGTGAGATTTCACGTGAACAAACGTTTGCTTTGTCCAAATACATAGTGCAGTGTATACACAGCCCATCTATGCCCATTTCTTTTGTGTACTCTAGAAAAAAGATAAGACACATAACTAACGATGATAATATGAGAATCACGACACATGTGATGCCGGTAAAAATGTTCAAAATGCGGCGACCGACCTTGCCTTTTTTACCATTTTACTTTATTCCTATTCCTTCCCAAAACAGCATGTGGTTCAATGTACATAAATTCCACAGTCAAAGGCTTTTGAGTCACAACCACACAACATGGAGTACGCACACATTGAGTACCGGGTTGTCTGAAGAAAAAGGAAAGGGCAAGCGTATTTCCATATTGTATTATTGTGCACGGGCTTTGGAAAGTTTATCGCGGCTGCTTATTTTGGGAATTGGACAGAAAAATGGATGGAAGGAAACAACAACATGAAGAGACTCATTGCAGAGAAGGTGCTTTCTTGTCAGCAGCCTGTTTTACGAATTAAAGTGAAATAAGAGCAAGAAAGAACAACTCTCCATCTTTCTTCCTTCCTTCCTCCTCTTAAATCTTCTCAACAGTAAAATAAGATGTGTTGAAACCAGAAACAGAAAAGAGCCTCTTGCAGCTAATCCTTTAACGTGGTAAACCATGCAAAAGGACAGAGGAGGACATAAGGGACTGGAATGCAAACAACTGAAAGGTTTTTTGCCTTTTTAATCGTAAAAGCTGAGAGAAGAACAAAAAAAACTTTGCGAGTTGAGATTTCAAAGAAGAGTCCTTGAAGAAAAGCTGTAACTCAAACAATCAAAGGGTATCTTGTTTTCTAGTTACAGCAGGTATCTTATTGTGCAGCAGGCAGAGTAATAAAGTATAACAGATGCTGTGCTGTGGTGCAGTGAAATGAACGAGTTTGGAAGTATGCAACAATAGTTTTAAAAAATTCTTGTTCTTGCACTGGAAGCAAAAACCTGCAATTATAACTGTTCAAATGCTCGCTACAAAGAAAGTGACAAGAAAGGAAAAGGGAAAAGCAAAAGCCACAACCATTTCCCCTTTCTGTTTACATTATATTGCACCGAAAAAGGTTTCCAACGCGCATTTAACAAACCTTGTTTGTTTTATCTTCAACAAGCAGCAGCGGCAGCATGCAAAGGGAATCCTCTGAAACAATATGATTACTTTCTTAATAAATGGTTTTATATTCAACCGTCTCTAGTGCAGCAGGGTAATGAGCAGAATTTCAATTAGGTTCAAGCAGAAATATAGTGACAAATGGAAGTATTCAATATTTTTATTCAAATTTCGTCAAAAACATGTTAACCCTACTGTACGTGCTTTGTGTGATGTCTTCCTTGCTCATGAAACAATATAAAAATTGGTTTTTATATGTATGATAATGTGTAGAGGAAAAAATGGTAATTAATAAATCACGCATTTTTTGACATGCGATACCAATTTCAAAAAGTAAACAAAACGATCTGTTACTCTGCCTATGGGTAGAGAGCAACATTGGTGGTGCATGTTACAATAAGGTATTTCATCACATAAATCTTTGTACTCTGACGTGCCGTCCCCGATTGTGCAGTTATTTTTCTCGATATTTTATCTCTGAGCAAATTCTGAAAAAGTGAGCAACCACTTATTTGTCTGTGCATTTAACCTCCAGTCATCATTTATATTACTTCGACCAATGCATATAAATTAATATTTTACATACTGAACTAGAATCTCGCAGTCAGAAAAGAATCTCAGTAATTTAATCTCGAATTAAAATCAGAGAAAAAAGAAGCATTTTTTTATCTTGTGGTTCCCATCTCCTCTTAACAAGCTGGATTTTAGAGGGTAAAAAAGAATTGGGAGTGAAAAAAATGCATTGAAGGAAAAGTAGCAGATGCCACAGATTTATAATAGCTGCAATAATATGAATACTGTCTGACCTTCTGGCAACTATTATTTGCTATAATACCGTTGCATATTTATCACATAAGACGACCAACTGCACAGAGAAGGAAGTGGAAAAAAGGAGAGAAGCGGGTAATCATAATCTTGATCATCGTCATAATATTCATCCCTTCTTATTTGTAGACTGCAAAGGCTTTTGGCTTGGTTGCTCTCCTTCTCCAAATTGTACATTATGCAGCTAAAGGGGCAAGTAATCTTTTGCTTGCTCGTCTGCCTCTCAATGCAATTTAAGGAGGAGAGTTTTCTTTCCACATTAAGTCGTGAGTAAAGGAAATAAAGCCATGAATTCAATCTCAAGCACATAATTTTTCCAACGGAGAAAATGAATGGGGCACGCAGAGTAATAAATTTAATCTCTCGGATGGATGGTGGAACAAGGAAGAAGTGAAGAAAAAATGCACACCACTTCTTATACTATTCTACACATTGGGCTGCTCTTTCCGCAGCTTTTTTACGATCGTATCGCACATAAAAATGGCTATTGGTTGCTCATACATTACGAAAAACGTGCATATGATATGCACCGTGCACCATATTACGACGTGCAATAGGAAAACGAGCAATTCAACATCTTTTCATTACTAACGACACTCTTCTGTTTAAATAAAAGATAAAATTAAAAAAGACTTTTCCCAGTTTGCATTTTTATGTATTGCATTAAGTAATGGAAACGGGTTACACTGGTTAAATTTTTCAAATGGGATTTTTCTCTCCTGCTGTTACTACGTCTCTGTAAAAAAAAGTGCACAATGAAAGTGGTATAAAAGTATATAGTAGTGCGTGGTATGCGTAGTAATGTGTTCCAAGGCGCGTCATTATGAGCCTGTTATGTCTCTGGGCAGGCATTACAATATACAAATACACATTTAAAGTAGAAGTAAAAATGTAGTGAGTTGAGGGGTCTCTTTGGACATTCATGCAGAAAAAAAGAAGAAAGAAATAAAGTAAACAAAAATGCGTAATGTAAATAGAATTGGTTGGCTGTGAATGGATTCTGAGAATAATAGGATGTTTGTTACGTATCCACCAAAAAAGGGCAAAACAAAAGGAGTAACGTGCCGGTGGTAATGACGACTTATTGTAAGATATGTGAGATTCTAGAGCATACATTCAGACTAATACTCATTTAAAGACAGTTTTCTTGTTCAATGACTACACGAATGAGTCTACGCATAATAAAAAGTAGTCGCATTTATTACGATGGGATTGGCTATAAAAAAAAGTCTTTGCCATTGTGAATGTCTATTGTGAGCAACGTTATTATCGTTTATTATTGTGGTGGTCCTCTATTCTGTTTAAATAAAACAGTATCCCCTCTCCTTATTACATTACCTTTTGTTCACCTACACGATCAGAATGTCGACCACTGTAATAGTAAACGGTCGGTAGAGAGAGTTGAGTGAGAGACCGTTTTATGTGTAGCGACGAAAATATGTGCGTTTTAATGTTTGAATAGAATAATCAAATTGGTATATAAAGTAGCCATAAAACACCTTTCCATGTCAAGTTTCACAAGGAATTGTGCATAAAATATGTATTAACGCAACTTACTCACGGTATATACGCACAAAAAACCACGCACATTTCTTCTTAGCCAATGCGCATTTTAACGATATAATTATAAATGCATTGCGTAATAGAAAAAAAGTGAGAGGGAGCTGAAATGCTTGTCTGATTTCCACTGCGTGGTGCTGACGAGTTGAAGTCAATAATATGCTAACCAAAACAATCTACTTTTTTTCCTTCTTGACAGCGACTCCACACATCCCAAAAAAACCACTGTAGAACGTTTTCTAAAGTAATTTAGGATACTTTTTTGCATAGTTATCATCACCAACATTAGCCGTTATTTAACGAAGGCGGCAACCAATATGGAGCCGCAATGAATTCAATTCAGTAGAAGGTGTAGCTGAGCAAATACCAAGTTTGTCGATTATATTTACCTACTGCTGCTAGCATGAAATGAAAGTAATAAGCCACACTTTAAAAAAGCAGCCATCGCGGCATAATCAAATGTAGCCATTTGAAAGGTTTCGTCGAATTTAGAAAACGAAAATAATGGTTGTTTAAAAACCTGCCACTTCCTTTTACTACGTTGCTTCTGATGATGAGACTACCCCATTGACTTTTAACTTTCCTAACAGATTAGTTCAGTTGATGATGATGATGACAACGAGGAGGTGGAGGAAGATGTGAGGGAAGGATGGATGCAAAAACAAGATAAAACTGAAATTACTCACTTTTCTCATTCATTGACATGTGAGAAACATATTCAGCATACCACAAAGCCCATCATAATAATATGTATGCAAATATCAGAGGTATACATCTCAACAGGACCGAGTACATAATGTGATGTGATGATGAGAAAATATGCGTGTAGTAGCAAGGAAATGTTTCATGTGAAGTATGAAAGTTTTCTCTGTTGTGGTATTAATGTTTATGAGAGTCATTCAAGATTACATCAGGTTCGTTTGCGAGTTGCCGCATGTCAATAATAACTTTGTTATCATTAAAAGCTGAGCTGTGTTTGTATTTACGCACATTTTATTATACAAAACTTTATAAATATGGAATGAGTGGAAAGAGAAAAAAAACATGGTTCATAAATCAAACGTTTACTTAGTTTTTGCTCTCTAACGACTGGCAGACAAATGAAAATTTTAGCATTAAATACATAAGCTATGTTACAGGGAGTGAATACTTCATCGAGCTCGTATATTTTTTGCCCAAAACGATATCGGAAATGTAAATGGGCAAGGTATTTTTTTGTACTTATTTCTGTAGCCCTGGCACATGAAAACAGTTTTGTGTGCACGTGATGATGACGACAGGAAAACCAAGGAGAAACAACAGACCGGAAATGAAGCAAAGGAGAAATGATAAATATTCTCCTGATAAAAACCTTGTTCCTGACAAAATTGTGTATGAACAATGATAACATATATGAGGTAACATAAAAAACCATGTAGTTGTAGTCGTAGTACCTACTACTATACCTCTGTATTTTCTAAATTTTACTTTTTTTCACAACTGTATGGCACGTGTCTTTTGTTTCCTTAAATTTTCTACTTTAGCCCTTGGTTCTTTCTGACTCACTCATTTTGTAACTTTTCCCAAACAAAACAGACTGACTGACTTGTAGTAAAAAACGAGAAAAAGAAAAACATTAAGTAATTCTGTCTGCGTGTAATATAGTAGTCAGCAAACCAGTCTACCCGTAATTGGCTTTTTTATGACAGTTCCGTATGAAATGTCGGAGGAAATTTCGGGGCTGTCAGTATCACTCTGCTAGAGAATAAGAACTTGAGCACCAGAAAAAGAACCTTGCGCACCAAGACATGCAAGACAAAATAGAATGAGAGTATCTAGCCACTACTACTACCAGAACCAGTGAATCATGTCATACAAAAAAAGAATGAAAGAGCACAACTTGTCTTCTGGCATTTTCTTGAGTTGAGATTGCTCAATCAATTTCCCAAATGCACTTTAGACAGCTCAATTTTCTTGTTGATTCCGAAAATCAAACTGAAAATCTCGGATAGAGTATCTTCTTAAGAAGAAAGATCATGTATGTTTGTATATCGACTAAAGAAGTAGCTTAAAAGCATCTTGGAAGTTTTATGGTATGTAGTGATTGATCAAAGATAAATCACAAACAGAAGGACGAGATTGGTTAAAGGAATTCAAAGGAAACTAAAAACCAATTCCTCACTCCTTGTCACTGCACATGTAAATAACCAAGAGTAGGTATGTGGTATGTACATATATTTGCACTTGATCAAGTCACATGAAAAGTCTGGCAAAAGAAGAGAAAACATGTTGCCACCAAGTTATCATCTTGAAATGATTATGAAGATGATGATAATTGTGTCTGTCTTCCCGTTCAAAGTTGTGAAGTTTACTTTTGCCAAAGAAGGCTTTGCACATTATGCCCTATCAAGCACATCACATCGTTATTGTGAGAATTTTATGCTATTCTACATAATCACGTCAATTTTTTGTAGACTTTTTGTGATCACAGGATGATCTAGTTAGGGTTAAGTTTGCAATAAAAACCGGCTTCCTATTTGACTAACTGAGGCCTGCCACAGCGACAGTGCGATAATCATTAGACTTTTCCCATTTATCTTGGTCCTCTTCCCTGCGGATAGATACCAGTACAGATGAATCTTTTCTAGTTCAAGTCTCATGTGAGTATATATGCTTAACAAGTGCAAACACCTACTTCATTCACTAGATTCATCTTCCCTGTGGCAGTGAGTGTCATCTACATAACATTTTACAAATACTAAGACCAACCCTTCAAAAGTCTGAATAACTAATGAAGAGGATCAAGTTTACATGCGACTTCTCATAGTCAAAACTTGCCTGATATTACAATTTCGACTCAAGATGCATGTGTATATGGAGAGATTATATGATTATGTGGATGATAACATCATGCATTCATCATATAAAAGTCGGATTATACACGCAAAATATTATGCTATCAAGTGGAACATATGAAAGAATGTCACAATTTGGCAATTTCACGTCAACCACAAAAAAGGGCTCAACAGTTGACTGCTCTTGGCACACCATCAAAACAAACTTAAGGCAATGTTTTGGCATGCTTTTATCAGATGGCGATAAATTTCTAGCCAACTTTCTTTCAGCTAATAAAAACAATAAATGTGAATGAGAAAGAAAAAAATACAGTGGGACGAAATGGAAAAAGGGAGAAGAGTAGCAGACATGTAGGCTAACGCTCCTTTTTTCTCTGTTCATTTTTTGTGAGAGACCTCGTAGTTTTTTTCTAGAAATTATCGTTATCATCATGAGGCATGCATGCATGAACAAAATGGTAGTGTAATGGAAAAGTCAGGGATCCGGAATGTGTTTTATGGCAGTTAAAAGTAATTTAATACAACTAATGCTACAAATCACATTATATTTATCTTGATAGCTGGAGAAGCGGCGCAGCCATTTTTTTTCTTCTTTTCATACTTTTTACTACAATGTATGCTGTATATTGTACATGGAGATTAGGATAAACTTACACTTAGCCTAGAGGAAGCTGTGGAAGATCCTGAAACAGAGCCAGAGGCTTCTGAAATCCCGGACGAGAATGAGGACTGTGGCGAATGGGAATGTTTCATGGAAGTCGACGGAGTTGGCGAATTTGTCACGGATGATTTTGCAGAGAAGCAATTTGGTGGATGCATGGAAGTAATTGTAGGAGTGGATGATGCTGATGGAACATTGTACGGACTGCTTCCCGTTGTTAACAGTAAGCCTGCTGTACTAACTCCACTGCTGCTACTACTGCTATTACCACTGATACCGCTAACACAAGTTGCAGAAGTTGCGTTTGTCGCCACGCTCGTGTTACTGCCAAAATTAACTTTTTCAACACACTTTGCTAATCTGTCTACTATACTGCCGCCGCCACGTTTTGATTCGCCTTTTTTCCAAACTTCTTTGCTTGTGGACTTGTACTCATTGTCTTCCTCTATTTCTTTGAGTCTCTCATCGAGTATATGTCCATTTTTATCGCGGAGCGTCAGCACCTCCGTAGTTTTTGTTGTTGTCTTCACGTTCATCGTCGTTTCCAGTTCAACTGGATTCTTAAGAATTCCAGCCCTCATTAGAATCTCATTAAGTAAGTCACACGGAGGAACACGACCTGAAAGAAGTGCTTCTTTTATGCGAATCCCTTCTTCGCCATTTAACGGGACGGGGAATCCATTCACAAGAAGAACTTCTTCCGTTTGAAATTTTGTCGACTTTTCACAATCAATCACTCGTGTTCCTTTCCCCGCTAGAGACTCAACCTTTTCCTGAATTTCTAAATCGTCTATAGCCTGAAGTGGTTCCATTTTCCAGGATTACTATTATTATAATGCAGCAGATGAAAGCTATTATTTTTATCACTATCAAAACTAGTTCGAATACTTTGAACTGAAACCATATGTACTTTGTTCTCTTTAAGAAAACTCAACAAAATTTCGTTTTTCGTATACACGTACATTTATAAATCATGCATATGAATTTATTACTTGCACAACTTTTTTTACCAACTCACGAAAATTCATGAGAACTTTCATGCACTTGGACGCACATTATATATTATCATATCCCTCTTTATCTTCAGTGCTCATCCAGGGAAATGGCAATGACGTTACAGATGTAAGTATATATTATATATATTCCTGCAAACTAAACATTTTTGTCTTCTTTATAAAACTGAAAGAGAGAGAGAAAGAGAGAGAGATCGTGATTTCTTTCTTTCTTCTAAGCTTAAATGTGTCTTGACTAAAACACATTTACGACACGTTTTTCCCAGAAAAAAGGAATCTTTCAAAACTATTTCAAATGAAAGTTCGTTTTTATTTCGAAAACAACTTTTCCCCTTCACCAGGACTCGATTTTCTATCACTACCAATGCAGAACGCAAAAAAATACTACTTGCTGTCTCTCTACTATACTAACCATTTATTGGCTAGTGCATGTACACCACCAACTAACGCCAAATGTACTGAACTGAGATTTCACTCACTCACTAGTACTATTTGGTTGTACTACAGTTGTATGTAGTATTCGCTTTCCAAGTTTCTCGCAATCTTGTACGCTTTGAAAACGCATTAAAAAAAGAAGAAGTCAGAGGTAAGTAGTCTTCTAAAACTTTTTCTAATTCAACTAACATATTTTAAGTACTGACAACACTCCCTTTTACCCATATATTCACTCGTGAAAAAAAAACTTTTTTTTCTAGTAAGAAGCAGGTACAAAAGTTCTCTCCGCAATGCTCTTGTTTTTTTGCTGATGAATGCAAAAGCTAGTGTGTTTTTATGTGCTTCCACCTTTTTCTCATATAGCTTCAAATAAATTTAGTTCCACCCATTCATCCAATTTCTCGGTTTTAGGTTCCAAAAATGGAGAAATATGATCTTTTCAGAAAAGCAAAAGTGAAATTGTTTTTACACCAAATGTACGGCAAAATAAGTAGCAGTGAGTGGTTGATGTAGTCGTCTTTCTCAATTTTTTTGTACTTGTAACTTCTTTTGAATGATTTTTACTTTGAATTTTCCAACTTTTTGCGTAAAATTGGGTTTTGGTCTTTCATTTACTTAATACCTAAGTCCTGTCTCATGTCAATTTCACCCGTTGACAAAAAAGTTGGATGCTCTTAAGGTAAAGTAAAATTCATATTATATTTGTTCTTATATCCATTTTTTCTTTTAATACGATGACTTTTGATGGGAAACGTCATGTACACTTTAATATTACTTGTATCTTTGAGACTAGCTGATAAATATATTAGATTTTTGATTGCTAGACTGCAACATTTGATGTAGTAAGTTGTCTCTGTAGTTTACTACTACTGCATAGAGTTCGATATTATGTGTAGCTGGAGTGGAAGGCAAAAGTAGAGCACTGTAAGAATTTGTTGATGTATACTCGTAAAAAAAGGACTAGTCAGCTAGTTGAGATTTGCTCAACCAGAAGCTCAATTTCACCGTTTCTTTAGTCAGCCAGCAAGGAAAGCGTATTATAAAACTGCCACATAAAATATAGGTAAGGAGGCATTTCTTCTGTCTTTTCGCCTACTTTTCTTACATTTACGCACACTACGTATGGTACATATGAGGCTGTCAAATGTCAACTTGTTAATTTGAAGGATAGTGGGATGAAACCACCTTCCTCAGGAATTTACGAGAGCCTCACCCACCACCGTACGGTTGACTCTCATTGCTCCTTTTTACTCTTTCCACCAAATGTTTAAAAATCCACAATGCAGTTCGCTGCTACTGGAGTGAATGATGCTACTTGGATTGAAGGTAAATAATATGTAAGTGTGTACGACGAAAATATCGAATGAATCAGGACTGCGAAACCGACTGATGACAGTTTACAGTCAACTCCTAAGCCGCTTTTACGGTTCTTCTATTTCAATCTTGTCGTATCTATACAATTTACGAGAGGCATGTTATTTGGTCTGGTCTTCATATATATTATACATACATGCTACGTAAGTTTAGGTTTATAAAAGTAATTTTCCAGACTACAGTTTTCCTCGGATTTTTTTTGGTAAATTCTTTTAAAGATTTATGAATTTACTAATAAGGTCGCTCCGCTTTCGTACGTACCTATCTCTTTTTTGTATCAATGAATACTTTTTGTTCCTTTTCGTTTCTCTCGAGTTGCAAAGTTTTTACTTGCCTCGCCAGCTTTATCTTTAGTGCCGACTTCCCGAGACTTTGGGGAGCAAATGAGCAATATTATTGTATTCAGCCTATTGCGTGTTTACTGTATCTCTTTTAAAAAGAAATGGGGAAAAATACTCCACAACTTTTATACACGTGCTTGTTATTTCTTTTCGAAACGTCAGTGTTTCCTCTTTTGATCCGTTGCCGTATGGGAAAGTTAATTAACCCAGGGATTTCCTTTTCATGAAGGAGGCAAACGGAATCAGAGCTGCTCTGTTCTGTATTCAGGTGAAGAAATGCACAGTTTAAGGGGACGGAACGGAAGTAGCAGCGACAGCTGTGGAAAAAATTACTTTCCAGCAATTTGTTTGGATTGTGTGTTTCTCGAGAAGCTAGAAATGAAGGGCTCTATTACTAGACGCTCGACTAGATAAAAGGTGTGCTCCGAATTGTGAATGATACACTTTATTATTTTACTTTTTCAAGCTGTAGTCTTTTTTCATTTCTGTGTTTCGTAATGGAATCTCAGGAGTAGGTGCAGGTTTGCACACTATTTCATCACACTGGTATCAGCTAGATTTTCTGTTAGCATTAGAAGCCAGTAAAACTCCAAATAATTTATGTTTCTCCCACGCGCTCACTATCTGTTAGCCGTGCACATAATCACGCGTTTTTACGATGAAAGAGATTCTTCTTGGCTCAGCAAAAAGAAACTCCCAATGGAGTAAATGGCAAATTTTTCACAATAGTGCTCTTTGCTTTTCATTTCCCCAAGCATGCATGGTATTTAGCATTTAGTTGGACCTGTTCTTTACTGGAGTTTTGATTTTATATGCATTTTAAATAGAGAAATATACACGCGTTCAAAAGTATGAGCGAGTTGAGAATAAATGCACACCGTCGTTTGATTTACGTTTCATATATCTACCTGCTTCTTTTTGCCCACTCGGACAATAAATTGCTGTCTCCAAAAAGAAGTAGGTAGTACTGGTAGAGTCCAAAAATCCCATTCAAAACACACGGTAAGCCAAATAGCTGTCAACAATGGTTAATGGGTGTTGCTGATGACGCCGGTGGCGGCGGCGGCGATGGTGGTCGCACAGAAAATGTAGTACCGCACACAGACAACAACAGAGACAAATAGAAGGCCGTCGCTAATTGAACTTGTTGGGGAGCAATTTTCACACTTTCTGCAACGTTCATTCTTATCCTTCCCCGTTCAGTCGGAAATTTGCGTTGCTTGTAACACAAACATGCATGTCCATTCTCGGCTCGCCAACTCCAAGATAATTTTGAGTCAGTTGCTACTTTTCTTATATGGCAACGTGACCAACCACATCATCATCTCATTCTATCACCGGTCTTGTTATTTGCTATGCAGTGCCACACCGCGACGAGCTTTGTTTCTCCAAACAACAAGGATGGCAACAGTTACAAAACAAGCTACACAGAGAATGGAATTTACTCATGTAGTTTGTTACTAGCTTCTTTCTTCCGACCGACCAACCGGTCGAGCAGTAATGTATCTATGTTTGTATGCCAAGGTTGGCATTTATAACCCATACGGCTCAAACCGTGCGAAAAGCTACATAGGTTGCTATAATGGGAATATGGATATCTTCATCGTCATTACATGTACAAATATTATTATGTCTTTCTACTAATGTATGGGCCAAAGCAGTAGTATGCCAGAGCCTCTGTTTGTGTGAATTTAGTGGCTGGAATGAATACGTGCTCAAGTTTACAAAATAGTCATAATATTAATAACAAGTAAATTTTTAATGTATTTTTCCTGTTTTAAAACACAAGACACGATGATGGTCTAAAGAGTAGAAACACGTTTCACTAAATAAAACACCAGAGGACGACCTTTCAGTGGCAGTGAATTGTAAGAGAGACCACTTGCATAATGGGTGTGTATTAGTATAGATATGTACGTACTACTCGATGAGATTGGTGGTATCAGCAAAGAAGTTTGCAAAAAAAAGAGTTTAAGAGAGACCACTTGCATAATGGGTGTGTATTAGTATAGATATGTACGTACTACTCGATGAGATTGGTGGTATCAGCAAAGAAGTTTGCAAAGAGAAAGAGTTTTTAAACTTTTCTCTTGCTGTAATGATAATGAAGGATTTTTGCTGATGGACATTGAGTCTGGTTTGAGATCGAGTCTTGCTAGCGCAGCAAAAATGCTTTGCCACTAGGATATCCTCATTTAAAACAAGTGGGCTCAGAGTCAATAAGTAGTTTGACTGGGCTCACCATCATCAGCACCGACATTGTCATTATTACAAGAATCTCCACCAGCAGGCATATAACCATTATGATTACTACTTTTCGTACATTTTCATCTTGCATAAGATTTTTCACGCACTTAAGCTGTACAATAGAAAACCAGTCTTTTTTAAATTTCGCATTTCAACTGTTATTTTGACGTGAGCAGCTTGCCTGCCTGTGATTGCAAATCAGGACAGAAGCAGCAGCAGCCGTAGTAGCCTAGTATGGAATACAGGATAAAGACCAAAATCCCCATTACGATATTACGATTATGATTACAAACGAGGGCAATTAATATTCAGTTGAAATTGCGAAATGACAGAAGCCAAATATGACGGGAGTGAAAATGTTGGTTTTAGCTTGCTTTTTATTATTGCAATGCAATCTTGTGAACTTTTTGCTATTTTACTTATTTATTATGTTGCTGCCTTGATCATAAATTTATACAACTTTTGAAGCCAAACTTGTAAAGTTTCTGTTGCTGTTTAATTTTGTGTACTCTCGTTTCGCATAGGCATCCTACAATGTCAAGAGATTATTCTTCTCTTTCTCAATCCTTTTCTCGTCATAGCTCAGCAGTAGCAACAACAACAGCGGGATCCACATTGGCTCACGTTGTTACGCAGTTAAGGCTGGTACTTATTTTATAGCAAAAAGCTGGCAGACGGCTCGGCTCGCCGAATATAAATGAAACGCTCTGAATCTTTTAGATCATCTGAAAGGCAGCAACGCACACTGAAAATGTGCCTCTTTCAATTCACCAAATGTGATGTAAAATGTTAACTTTCTCACAATCAAGTCACTACTACTATCATCGTGAATCGGTAGCAGTGCTGAAACGGCAATATAGCAAAACTGTGCTCGCTCATGTAATCGTATGCAAGTTGAAAAGCGTCCTTATTTGTTTCACTCGCTTGCTGCTCGCACGATCCCAATGATGATCATGGTGATTGTCATGCATGCGGAACGGGACTCGGCGCTCTGCGATTACTTGGTTTGCACACCACTTTGCACACGACAGTAAATATATGAAAAAGTGTTCGAGGAATAATATGAATATGATGATGATGATAATGTAACACTCCCGCCTGTCTCAGACACAAGTTGTCTTGTTTGCATAAGTAGAAAAAAAGGCAGATGAGCTGACACAAGATATAGAACTACTACGAAAAATTGGAATTGCTTCTGTCAGTAGAAATAAATACAAATGGATAAAAGATCGCGTCTCGGTCAACTAATAAATCATTTTGTATGGGTGCTGGTGAATCTCGAATTAAACTAACGACAATGATGACAACGCAAATGTAAGTATCTTACACACTGTCTCTAAATAAATAAATATCATATCTGCATGGCGTAATATTTTTCATATATGTAATCAAGAGGGACACTTGATGATTATTTTTGTATTCATATCTCGCACAAGGTCCTCCCTCACATTTTAGAATTCGCAGTAGAAGAGTAGCATTACATGCGACACTCACTCTCTCTCTCTCTCTCACTCTTTCTTGCTGCGTCCACACATTACACTTTTACTATATTGCATTTTCAAGCAGCCCACAAGGAAGCTAGTGAGCTTAGCTCACATTTTTTTTAGAATAAAAACCAACCACACACGCACAATGTTTTCGAATTGGATTCAATGCAAAATGAACAAGAGTCATTTGAACAACAAACACAAGCACCACCGGCAGCAGCACTACTGCGACACGAAAGGCAACGAAACCAAGACTGACTGAAAGAAGCAAAATGCAAAAGCCTTTAGGTAGCTCTCACAGCCACAGCTCACTCCTCTCTGAATCCATCCCTCTTATTCCTTCTTTTCTTGCACTCTCATCCACACCACTTTTTGGGTTTGCTGTAAAAATGTAGCGTGGTGTATAGGGAAAAGTAAGTAAACAAGACAAGAAGACAAACCATAGGCACAAAACAGTGCACACAGAGCCCCACAACAGCACAATATAGAAATAATAAAATACACATATATAGTGGAACTAAAATGGATACCCCAAAAAACTCAAGTTGATATCTCTCAAGAAGTACACGGTATAACTATATAGATATTTACGTAGATATGTTTGCGTACCTACTTCTACGTACAATGTTGTTGGTTTTGGCTTGTGGTAAAGTAAAGGCATCATCACACACACAGCTACGTACAGCCGCGGCGGCATAAGAAATAGCAACAGGGAGCTTGAGATTCTTTTTGGTCTTAGCTGCTGTGTGTGTGCAAACTTACTCAACTCGCAGCTCCGCACTTTTTTCTTCAAGACCGATGAAATGATGAGATGATGATGACGATAGTTTGAACAATATTGTGTTCTTATTGACTTCTCATAAGATGAAAATTGTCTGGCGGTCTAGTGCTTACTTTTATGTGTGTGCGTGTGCTACATTGTGGAAATAACTTGAGAGAAACAACAATATTTATGCGGAAAGCTTATCCAAGCGTATGCAAAAATCCAGTAAAAAAGGAATTCATCTCGTTCTTTTAGGAAGACAACCAAACCTCGCTCCTCTCTTTTTTTCCATCACTAGCTTCGGTTATTTATGCTGATAATAAGAACCAGGACTATACAATTTTTTTGTGCAAAGGAAAATGTAGAAATATTCTCGGTTTGCGCACATTATGCATAACACATATATTTTTATATGACACATGTTTACTAATATATCTATTCAACTTATTTTTATTATCGGCGGATGCTTTCCTTTTTAGCTGTTTTCGTCGCTGCTGAAACGAAACAAATTTGCAATTTATTTGCCCAACTTCCTTTTGATTCTTGTTATATCCGCTGTTTTTCATGCTATACATGTCTCACCTATATACATATATCCGAAAATTTTGTTTGCTTTTCCCAATTGCTTACTGCTTGCTTGGTTTAGAACCGTAATTTGTTCGTTTTGTGCCACTGATCACTGATCACAGAAAGAAGTAGAAGCGAAAAAAAGAAGAAACAGAAGTAGTAGAAAAAGAGTGTGCTTATATTCTGGCTCCGGTCTGATGATGGAAGCATCACCACACAATACCGTATGATTACAGTAAAGTTTAACAGTGTGTACGAATTGATGTTGCGTATGTAATAAATAAATGGTGCTTCACAGGCTTCTTTTCTTTGCTGATTCAGTGACTTTATAACGAGTAAAACCGATTTACACTTTTTCAACAGTTTCGAGCAGATTATTGTTGCTGCTTGTTTTGTACATATGTGAGCACGCTTGCTTGCTCGTTTCGGTTGTAAAAAAGTAAGGTTCATGGCTTTGTCTGCTCCTACTAGTTATATATGTAGGTTTCCAAAAAAAGCTGTAAAATTTATCATTTTGCTAAACATGTAAATAGGCACACTCCAAGTCTCAAAGGAGTAAACGAAACTGGTGATGATGATGATGATGGCGTTGTTGATGATGCTTTTTGAATAAATGCGTTTCAGTTTGCGATAATCTCGCATAAACAGTAAAAAGTGCGCGTCCTAAAGTTTTTAAGGAAACAACAGAAGCGCTTTGCAACGCAACGCAGGCATGAAACTCACATAAACACACATTTTATGTTAACCAAGTTATTTATGCGAAAGATATGAAATTATAAATGGAGTGGCATGGCATAATATTGTCTGCACTCAAGCCTGTTTTGTCGTTTTTTTTCGCATAATAATAGTCCGAGTGCTATCCTTATCCTATAAAACCACCCACGTCTGGCAAATTCCCAAAGAAAAGTTTAGAGAAAAACTGTAATGTGCACATGATAAAAAATGAGAAATTGCCACATGAGAAAATAGCTCTTTTCAAAAAAAGAAGACGTATCTACAACCTATTCTCCCATATTTTTACAAAATACTTTAAGCATTTTATTTTGTTTGTACTTTAAGTACATAAAAGACAAAAATTGTGGGTCGTCTGGATTGCTGTTTTCAGCAGCTCTGTACACTTTCGAGAACTGTTGCGCTGCTCCAATGCTAGTTAGAACACCTTGTCCGCGTATTCATTTCCATGCCTTGGTAGTGTTACAAGTGAATACTTACTTATGCATGGAACCAATTTTTTTTTCATCCATGCATCCGTTCTAACATGTAGCACTTTATACCCACCACCTCACACCATCACCGAGCCTAAAGAAGTCATTATTCATTTTTTTTGTGTAATATAATATTTAAAAAAATTATCCTTGCATTATAATAATACATTTTTCTGAATGCTTACTTGAACATTTATTAGTACCAGTAAATATCATGACATCTCTATTGCGCTTCAAAACTGCAAGAAGTTTTGTGGTCATTTGTACTTTTTCATAACAATGATGACGACTGTCGTAACATGTTAGTTTTACACTTTTAATCCTTCCCTCAAGTCAAGACTTGCTTCCTTTGACCTCGACCGCTTATCCAATGTATGACGATGATTCGTCGTCATCGATGTCAGTGAAGCGTTTCTTGTGTTTGTATTATAAATGTAATACTTGTGTTAACAATGTTTAAAAACTGAACCAAGCTTACTTTTCTTATCAGTAGAGCGAGTCAATGATTGAAATGAATGACTGTTCTTGTCCTCTGCTTGAACTTATGAATGCTGCTGAACAATGACTCTTTTTAACTCTTTTCGTTCTGATAAATGATGATAAAATATGCAAACTAATCTTTAGCAACACCTTTGACCTCGAACAAAGTCAGGATTTTATTTGTTTTTGTGGTCTAGTAAGTTTAGTGGCAGTTTACTAGTAAATAGTCACATATTATGCATATGTTTAAAATGCTAATTTGAAAGCTCTATTATTTTAATGTGCAAAAAGGCCATTGATGATTGCCTTTATTCGTCTTCACGTTTTTCATTTGCCTTATATGTATATTCCTCGCAGTTTCCTTGTCTTACGTATGTAGGCAATGAATGATATCAATAACGTCTTATCTCCATTGAAAACCACTTTGAGAAAGCCAAGATAAATCCCATTGTTTTAAAGTCTGTGCCTACTAAATATGTCGATGTGTTTTTTAAAAAAGGCATTTTGGCCAACCTTCTTGGACAGTTTCCCACAACAAAAAGTTATAAACTAAGTTTTATAAGTAGGTATTCAGGGTACAATGGGCCTCCTACAACGAGCCTTCAGCAGCAACAACAACAACACTTTTTGTCTTGTCTTTTTCGTGCATAAGCCATTAAGTCTTGCTAAATCTAGTTTTATAAATTATAATTGTGTACATGCATAACATAGCTTTGCATGAATAAACACTGCCTCACCAACAACATTTAGCAAATTCAAAGGCGTCAATTTTCTTGAAAACTTCCGAAAATGGTAGTCTATTTGCGTGCTGCTATCCATTTCAAGAGTGCCATCATCCTGTCATCAAAACACCAAGTTGCTTATTTTGCTTCTACCACCACTAACTCCTGCTATTAGTATTTCATATTATTATTCTGCCGTCATCACTGCGTCGTCTCATCATCGCCATCTCATTTCACTTGTCTATTGGGAGGCGCAGTTAATAATGTGTGCAAAGTGCTTATTCATGCAAATTCGCACTTGTCATTCGCACTACTTCATCTTTTCTTTTCATCCCTATTTTTCATCTCATCTCACGTCTCCTTTCAGCAACGTGATCGCCATCATCATCAAAGTCAACATCCATTTTTTGAGTCACCTAGTTTATTTTTAAAACTTTTTGGGAGAGCAGAGCATTTTATTATTATTTTATTACATTATATTTATACACATACACAGCCAAAGCCTGCTCAGTAGATGGACCCATTTCCATAATAAGCGGCTCATACATTTTTCAAGCGTGTTCTATTGTGCATATAATATCACAAAATGTACACAAAGGAAAAAAAAGTACATAAACTCAGACAATTGGGTTAAAAGGGAGAAGAACAAGGCAGTATTAGACGTCATCCTCTTTTCGTGTAAGTTATATCCCATCATAATCGTAATATCTTTTGCACGACTACAAACGGGTAAAAAGTGCTTGTTCATTCTAAAAACGCCATTTCTACTCAATGTAATAATAATGTTCACTCTAGAGAGAGAGAGCCCATCATGCCACTATTTTATTTTTTCCTTTCCTTTTCACTACAACAAAAGCTGAGGTGATTTGAAACTTTGATGTTATGTCATGTCATGTGCATGTGTGATGATGATGATGATTATATGGGGCTATATACACTCTCTGCTGCTTTTAGCTATTATTGCACAGTAACACAGAGGCATACATAATAGAAAAGGATAATAATAACACATTTTCTGACAACTTCCTCTCTCTCTCTCTCACCCTCTTGCACTCACTAAGTTATACACTCTTTATATTTCTTTGCTTTTCATACTCTCTCGAGAATCAAAACACGAGCTAAAGCCGTAGGCTCAGGGCTCAACACGACTACTCTTTAAAAAAAACTCTGGATGATAACCTCCTTGTATTTGCTGAACCATCTTTCGCGCTACTTCCTCCCGTGTTGGCCTCACTCTCCTGTCAAGTGTATGCCAGCATTAGCGAGCGGATGTGAGATATATGAAGGAAACAGGCCAAATTGAATTTTGTGCGAAAAAGGTAACAAAGATATTGTTCTGCACTCCTGGCCTTTCCTTACTTTGTCCCTTGATAATGATGATGGAATGGAGCAGATGGAAAAATAAAAGAAAAACTACTTTTACCAACTTATTACATGGCTGCTTCTCCAGAAGTACTGAAAGTTCTTCTCAGCATATTGCGTTTGCTTAGCTTGCACAAGTATCGTTTATTATTTTCGTTGAAGTTGGGAATGGTGTTGTGCAAATATAGATGAAAAGACTACTATAATATATTAGATAGTCGTGTCGTAAGTAATGCTCGCCAACGTCAACACATGAAGCATTCAGAAAACACACGGCAACTTTGCACGCTGGAAAGTTGTAGAACGGAAAAGAACAAGGGAATAAAAAAATGAGTAGTAGAGAGAAATAAAAAGAAGCCTCGTAGGTACGATAAGGTGGTATATCTGTCTGTCTATTTGAATAGGAGGACATTTATTCTTTGCAGAAATAAAGTAACTAAATAAAAATAGTGATGTAAATGTTAGAGTATAAGAAACTGATGACGACAATGATAATGTTGATCCTCACTCAAACACACACGACGACACTGTTGGATGTCTTCTTGAGAAAAAAGAGACTTCAGCAGAAGATGTGATGTAGGCCTCAGGTCTTTTCATATGGCATTCCTTTTTAGTAAAATTCTTTTGGAATTGGCTTCAGGATACATTCCTTTGGTGAATTCTTTCCATAATAATAATGCATAAGGCTCCCTTGGTTCTCTTGCACCATTTTATATACATACAAAATCCATTATTCTTTTTATTCTCAATAATAATATGGTATCCTGCCAAGCCTCTCACAAAGAGAGGAGGTAGACATTTTGAAAACATCGCGTAGACCGAAAATGTGTTGGTGCGGTTACTTCTCTTTGCAGAAATAAATCCGAGTGTCTGTAGGACAATGTAAATGATGTTAGTATAGTTTGTTATAAAAATGAACTCAATTTCTTATTCAAATGTCCCCATTCACCATTTTACCACAAGTAGAGCCAAAGTGCGTATAATTTATTTTATTTTTTAAAGTCGGCTTTTCTCTATTTGTCACAGAAATGCAGTAATAGTGCAATTGTATTTTGTGATCCGTTCATGTGCTGTTGTCGAGTGTTGTTGATGTAACAATGGAGTTGAACAACTTGGAAATTATATGGTGCTTGGCTCGGTTTGAGGATTATTATTACACGAGAGAGAGAGAGAGGGAGAGTATTAACACGTAGAAAAAAAAGTGTCCAATTACATGGGTCTGCAAATACGACTCTAATGCTTGCACCTTTGAAAAGGAGAGCGACAAAATACAGTCAACCAAGTGACAGTCATACCTCATCAGTCATCAGCATCATCATCACAATAACCAACAACTGCACAAGTGAAAGGTTCCTTTTTTTACTCTCTTTTCTCTGAAAACATATACATATCTAACGCACCAACAGCGTCTTTGTGCTTAACTAGGCATACACATTGCACAGTACCATTTGAACCTATCTTATTTTTGTTTATTGTGAGCCTCTGCTGCTTAAGGTTAATAAGAAGAGTTCAGGGTCGAGTTGAACATTTGTTGGCATCTTTCTTCTCTCTCTTTGTAGTAACTTTCGATATTTCTTGTTGCCTCATTTTTATGAGGAGTGTCGTTTTTCTTTATTTTTTTTTTGTAGTGGCATGCATCATTTTATGTTATGGTGCATTGTAAATAATAATACGTGCGTTCCTTTTTTTCTTTTCCCAACCCTCTGACATAAAACCAATAATGCATTAATCCTAATATTACTATTTCCCCCACCACCACTCGCGCTAGCCAAAGCAAATATGTGTATCTAATTCATTATTATGGGAAGTATCGTGTTATTAGTAGTACGATTCCTTCTGCTTTTATGGATTCTGTTTGCGGAATGATTCGTATTCATTGGCTTCCCATACCGTACCATCACTATCAAAGTGCTCATACTCAAGTAGACATAAAAAATCGTTTTGTGTCTTGCATGCATGTAACAGGGATGTCGAGTCGATTAGGATGATTATGACGAACATATTGGCAGTAATTATTACCATTATCACCACTGTACATGTTACGTTGTCAGTGTCTCAAGCATTTTTACACAACGAGTACTAATAGGCTCCTAGACCCAGACATTTATTCACAAAAGATGTTCAACAATCCGGACAGACACGCATGTTTTACTGCCTTCCCATGCCATCGTTCCTTATTTGCTGGTGTGATGTGATGAATGCCATGCAAGTAAATATAAAAACCTAGTAGTACTAGTCATCTGCCTACCAAAATTTTCCCATTTCTGGTGCATGTGTACTTTATAAAAAACATATTATCCCTTGTTGAATTTACAACGACATGGTACAAAGGTACATTTCGCAAGAATACACGATGAAGTTTACCTGTGCAAGTGCAGGAGCCGTCCCTCTTTTCCAAAAATAATGTGAGTGATAGTCATGATGACTTAAGTTACATGGCAGTGATAGCCAGACAAAAATAATAGAGAGTGGATAAACTGTAAGCGAAACGTTCATGATGATGTGATGATGATAAGTTTTCAGTGGGAATATGGCAGGTGAAAAAATACGGGATGTAGTATGATGTGTGATGATGAGTTTTGTGATGAGAAAAAGAGTTGATTCTGATGAAAAACATAATATGTGTAATGCATACGTAGTCATTATACACCTTGTGTACATATATGTACCTTCCCAAGGACTCTCAGCTACTAAAACTGGAATATTGTTGGATAATATTATCACGAGAATAATACGATGATGTACATGTATATTTTCCAAACTAGAATATCGCTAGTAAGCATTTTATATACACCTTTCCGACAGCATTATCATCATTTACAGTGCTGTTGAATCTCTCAGTAGTGATTACATGGATATTTCATTACCAAGAACTTCATTTATTTCCCCCTTTCCATCAAAACCCGCACACACAGTGATTAGGATGACGCACGTGAGTCATCATCCATTCAACCATCCGATTATAATCACAACATTCACAACCGTTTCTCCCTTCAACATGTTGGAACTTTTCTTGTGCGGATAAATGAACGTAATAATATTCATCAATATTGAAAGTGGCAGTGTCTGTACTCAGCCATATTTGTGTTTATTCATTTTATGTTAAAAAACTACAAAAGTTTCTTTTTTGTTATAAGCTCTCATCATCCTCTGTTTCCTTTTACTACTCTGTTATTAACAAGTTGGAAAAATAAGTAGCTGTAGTGGTGGTTTTGTTTTTTTCCCTTCTGCTTATATTTATAGCATTTAAGATTACCACATGTGTGCTCTGGTAGCGTGTGTACTTTATACGTATGTACAAATAAAAATAACACTGACATTCAAACTGAGAAGCAATGTAAGCTACTTTATGGATTGCGAGAAACCTGCTGTTTCTCTCTGGGTCCAATGTTGAGGTAGTGTTTTTTATTTGAGCCCAATCATAATAATGCCAGTAACACAGAAGCGGAGAGTCTACTTTTTTTCTATCTCGCAGTCACAGTCAGTCAATTAATTTTCATAGTTAAAATGAACAAGTTATATGCGTATGTGTGCATATAAACTTATACATACTTATACAAAGTAATAACACCCTCTGAAAAAAATAGTTCTCACACCAAATATATATAACGTTTTACGTACCTTATCATTAAATCCTAGGCAAAGCTAAAAAGTAATCCGTAGCATATTTATTGAAACGACTGCAAATTGCAAAAAAATATCCTCTCACTTTATCGCTCTCTTATTCTTCTTGTTCCTTTTTGTTGAAAATCAAATTGCAGAGCACACTGTGCAAGTGCTGGTGGTACAAGCGTAATAATATTAAATCAATTGTTCATAAAAAAAATTCCGTTCTTAAGTAAACAAAAGCAAATGAGTTGTGCTCTTTCCTTCACATTTGATAGTTTGATTTCTTTGCTAGATTTTTGTTTGAGGAACCTACTAAACCAGAGCAAGAACAATTTGGATAGGAATCTTATCGGTCTGATTTCCGTCCTGCAATTTTCTTTATTTTACGACTACATTGTTAACGTAAAAAGAAAGGAAGAGTAAACAGCAGTAATGATCACCACATCACAGAATGAATGTTCTTGGGTGCACTACGAAATGAGAAAGCATTTATGGTTCTGCTTGCACGTATTTTGAATGTTTGTTATTACTTTACTTATCATCATCATTAGATTCATTTGAAGCCTATTTTCGTCATGATAACTTTTAACACGCTGCACTGCAAAGCAATTTACATTCCTTAATCAACACGTTGAATGCATTAAATTGGGTAGGAAGGAAGGGCAAACCTTTTTACAGTAGTTTTCACCGGTCATTAATTTAAATAAATGAAGACTCATCTCTGGTTTATTGACCGAATAATTTTTCTCAATAAATTCTAAACAATTTTGCCCAAATTTCCTTTCCCTGCCTGGGTTTGAATTATTTTTTATATACCGTATCTTGTGGTGCTATGTTTGCCTACATGCTCGTGGCTCAATTTAAAAATATCATTCATTAAAAAAGTCAAGAGCAGAAAAACAGCTTCTAGACGTCGCAATAGTTTTAGAGCCAACATCCAATTAATTAATTGTTCTAGTTGTGTAAAGTTTTTATTGTTCATGACGTGCACAGTATATTAATTGAATTTAAAAAAGAAACTGTAAATACCTAAATCTCGCAATCCACGCCACTTCAAATTATCCACCCACGTACCTTAAAACTTCATGTATGATCAAAATGTTAACACAGGTTGATTTGTAGAATTAGCGTAACATGGTAGTATGTAGAGCAGTTTGTTTTTTGCTACCCTGCATAAATTCTAAAACCATTCGTTTTGCATTAAAACCGGATGGAGGTACATATCTGTATAGGTAGGCAAGCCTATAAAAGAATCCCACTCATATTCCAGTTGACTGCACGTGCTAATTCAACGTGAAGTCATAAAGTTCAAAGAGCATCATCAACATGGCGAACAAACAAAGACGCTTTTCAAAATTTAATGCCAAAAGAAAGCAAACCAACATAGTCAGAAAATGTATGTTTATTTCATTAGTTGACGTTAGCGTACAGACAGACAACGAGTTGAATGATTATGAGGGTAATAAGCACCAAG
>JAHZMZ010000764.1:0-23759 GCA_027743805.1 Lepidocyrtoides sp. E14
GATGCTTCTTACTACATTTTATGTACCACTGAAATAATAGAGTTCGCCATGTTTGACATATAAAAAAGCATATATGAATCTTAAGTTCGACTGCATTCTGTATATATTTCGCAGAAGCCTCTCTGCGATCTTTATAGGCAAATGTAAAAAGTAATGGGGCACAACATTCTGATAGCAGCTAAAAAGCATAAAGTCAAGGAATGATGAAAAGTTATAAAAAAATAACACATTTCCACGAAAATGTAAGGCAGCTACTACACCGACACAAAGACGACAATCAGTGTTTTAATAAATGTTCTAAAGAACACAGTTTAGTAGACGTGTACATTTCAGGAGGAATTTAGATGTGTATATTATTGTAGTGCTGTTCTAGACTATATATGAGCTAGTATCGTCGTCATTTGAAACAACCACAAAGTTGGTTAACACAAGCCTTTCTATATACAGATATATAGTAGATACGTAAGTAAAAATATATACGTTACATACGTAAACGGCTTTTTTGGTGAGTGATACTGGCAAGAGAGGTCTACAGATTCTCATGAAAAGCATTTTGTTTGCTGATGACGCCATTTCCAGCAGGCGTCGACTGCTACAACCCTTTCAAAAAGGCCATTTTCTATGTAAAATATCAATTTCATATCAAGCCATATGCCATTTCCATATTCCATCTCACTTTCACTAAACTGCTTTTCTGAACGACTCCACATATAAATACGTAATAAGTGTAATACGCTATATATAGAAGCTGACAACAGGGAAATGAAAAAGATTGGTTGAGCAAAGGCTGTACTACATTATATTAAGCATTTTGAGATTCATTGCGAGCATGAAAGAAAGTTTTGGACAAACGAAAGGAAAATCAAATTGTGATTGACTTTATGACTGCAAATGTTTAGGCACGTACATACGTACATTGCTGCGTCCTTGTACAAAGACAGTGAGATGGCGATTAGTATAAATTTTCTGTTTCATGGCCAGGTCGATAGGCAATATGCATGAAGAAACCCGTTGAAATGCCGATCATACGTACCGACCCATATTACAAAAATTTGTGGCCTTTTAGATCAGTAAATATTCTAAAAAAATATTGTGTACTTGAACGTGCGGCTTCGTTTCATGCTCAATTTTGTGTGAAACATAAAGAAGCTCTTCATCAGTTTAGCCAAATAGCAATCCCGGTTGTGCCACTAACCATCAGAAACTATGAATTTTCTCTGCAAAGTATTTAACCACATGCTTATAGCATCATCAACTCACGCAATATAAAAAGTGCATTTTTCTCTATACAAATATTGGTTTACATTATATTGTTATTGTTATTATTTTATCCAGATATACTTAATATCAATATCTATTGCTATATATGATACAAAATAATTGTGCTGTACATGTATAGCAAGTTGTTCTACTTTCATAACAAAGGGGATTTTTAATGAAGAAGCGAGTTGTGAACATAATACTGATGATGATGATGGAAGCGCCAAAATTGCTACCCAAAATGTGAAGATTTTGTATTGAAAGCTTTTCAACGGATGATGATGAGAAAAGAGAAGTGTAGTAGTAGTAGTAGCTGTAGTAGTAGCCCTTGTAGTCACATGGCTAATCACATCATAAAGCCTGCTCAACATCTACTAACCACACACTCACCACTGTCATAACGTATCGTATCCTATATTATATTTCATCACGGAAACGAGCCACTTTTCCCTACTTTTGTTGGTTTCACCAGTCCATCTCCATCTCGTCAAGTCTGAAGTGAAGTGGAAAGATGGAATAATAAGCAGAATGAATGATATGTTTGCATGCATGTAAGTATAACATGCTTACTATATGCTATACAGCATATATGATGCCAAATAGTAAAAAGACATACATCACCACGACACACGAACCGAAAGCATAAACAAATTGTGCAGAGTACATGATGCATACATAATAATATCTATTATCGACAACCAAGAAAGAAGTCAAGTCGAGAGAATGGCCATTTAGAAAAACGGACTGGTAAAATCCGTACCTGCAAAAAGCTACGCAATAGTAAAAAATACACAATAAAGTTGCATGAATACCTACCTACTCTACCTTCTACTATATACTTTGCTTTTTTTTACAGTAACCACGTTTCCTACTCACATTTTCGTACTTTGTACCACTAGCAGTAAAATATCCTTCGCGTGCCCTTTCGGTTGGCAAGCTCATAATAATAACCTATAACCTACATACATATATTTTGGGCAAATGCATGAAACATCGATCGAACAGGACGAAAAAGTAAGTGAACAACAATTTAGGTATATGTTCATGACAAAGGATAAAAATCGGTACTAGACAGCCAGGTTTGAAAATGTCTGCCGATTAAGTTTCTGCATGCGTTTATTCCCATAGAACAAAGTTTAGGTAGATAAAGGCCCTATCTACTAGATAGAAGCGGTATAAAAGGATATTTTTTTCTTAATGTACACCAAAGGGAATGTGAAAATAATATTCTGAAATTTTCTACTCTTCTTCCAAGAAGAAAGTCATCAGCAAAAAAACTTTTTTTGTGATAGCACTTTCTCTGTGCTCATTTCGCATTTCAATAATAATGAGAAGTTTTGTAAGAAAGAAAGTAATTCTTATTTGTAATAATGATGGTAGTACCAAACTCATGTACCTTCCACTAGCACTAATTTGTGCCGTTTAATACTGAAAATGTACAAGAGAACATTTAAACAAATGGGAAGAAGGATAATGTAAAATAAGCAGTGTAAAGTTATACCATGCCATGGTCTCAACAGTATATAAGGTGTGGTGTAGTAACATCTATTGTTAAAAAAACTACAAAAGGGAATGAGGTATTAATGAAAGAAAAAGGAGAGGAAGTTGTAGCATATTATAACTTATTATTATTGTGCAGGTGCATGTAACACACACACATACATACAAGAATAAATGTACTCTCATTCCCATATTGTGCATGTACTCATTGTTATTAAGTGCTTTAGAACATGTAGATTTTCTTAGTTTTTTCTCCGCTCTGAGAAGAAGAGGAAAATCGAAAATGAGAAAGCGAAGAATCGGAACACTTTTTCTTTATGTTGCCAGAAAAAAGAACGAGTCGCCGCTTCCATTTTCAAATTGCTATTACTTTGTTGACCTTTTGAGTTAGCAAAGTATACTCTTTGTATTATCCCCAAAAACTCTTCTTCTTCTTTTCAACTTGCTTCTAAATGATTTTTGTTATTATTACAACTTTCCAATGTTTTCATACACTTCTCTTATTCCTTTTGACTTTCTTGTCTCCATCTTTTTACTTTGTTGTACATGCGGGCGTTTGGGTATGTAGGTACGTGTGTGCCCTTCTCTACACAAGAATAAAGAGGATAGTCGCTTTCATATTCAGCAAGCGAGGTTGCCTATTAACAAGCTTGTTCCGTTTTCTTCTTTATGTCAGACTTAATCAACAGCCTTTGACTACTGTGATGTATATATGCCATATTACATGAGTGCTAACAGAGAGTAAAGTTTCTTTTATCTCACTCAACCCTTGCAATATATAGGACGATTTAGTTTCCCCATCATCGGAATATGCAAACTAAGCGTAGCAAGCGGAAAAAGTGACTGGATTGATGATGAAAGAAGCCCGACGCCTGTATATGCTTTGCTACATACATAGCTGGGCTTGTTGGCACATAAACTTTCGTTTTTGAAAACTAGTGAGAAAAACTTAGCACGGAATGTATTTCTATATACCTAAATACTATTACTGCTGCTACTGCCTCTACTCTGAGGAAGTTTGAAAAACGAGAACGTTATAAGAATTTATTCAATTTTAATCACCTCTCAGGCCGTCTGATTTCTTACACTTCATCTTTGTAACAGTATGCGTGATGATGATGACGATGATGATAAAGAGAAGTAAAGAAACTGCTTGTTTAACCTCTTCAAAAGTCTTCTTTGAAGTCACTGAGTAGTTAGCATGTAAAGGGAATTGGTAAGGAAAAGAAGAAACAAGAAAAGACAAAGCTTGTCAAAGGAACTCTATATTTAGATAATGTGATTTTCTTCTTGGTTACTTACTCTACTTCCACTAACTTTGCTTCGTTATCAGTACTCATTACTACTGCATTTAAGCGTATGATATAAATCCCTCAACAGGGTATTATTATTATACAGTGACGCTTTATAAACTAAAGAAAACATTTATCACAAGGGGTTGTCTTTTAAATAAGCCGTGTACACATATATGACAACTAGCACAGACAGACATGACATTTTTAATCAAACGGGACATGCCATGTCAATTTATAAATAAACCTTTCAATCAATGTTTCCATCGGAATAAAATAGCAAGCTATAAAGTAAGCTTGTTACATGCCTACATATGCTTTAGTCAATTAAGGTATTGCTGACAAGCTAAAATTTGAAGTCCGAAAGTACATGACTGTGCTACAAGATATAGGTATATTTACTGTACCTACAGATATGCATACATTCCCCTCTTTCATTAAAGCAATACTTCATTGCTAAACTTTTAGATTGTCAGATCACAAATCTGATTTTTGAAGACTTGAATAACTCTCCCCAGGGATTTTAAACTTTATATAAAATATTATTATTACTACGATGAAAAATGTGGCGTGTAAAAAATTTGATAATGAAATTCTCGACTTGAAAGAATTTGGTTTTTCTGATGTTGGTTTGTAGACAAATTTATATAGGTATGCAGGGCTTTATGAGGTTCTATACTTTATTCATGAAAGCAGTGCTTACACTTTTTAGTAGTAGATGCTGTACTGTATTTGTTTAAATTTTACAGCCTGTTTGTCTATCCTTTATTACTTTGCTTTTCATTTAACCAGCTGGATAGAACAATCATGCCCACTCACTCAGAGAATATTGTGGAAAAGGAGAGAAGAGAGAGAGAGAGAGAGAGAGGAAGATGTGAAGCCCTTGTTCTTGTCGTAACCACAAGTGCAAAGTTAACCAGCTTTTTAAAGCCCATCATGAAAGGAAATGATGATGAGCGTATTATTATGTATCCACCACCATGAACACACAGGAGAAGGCCATAGTTAACATGAAAGGCTTTTCCATGTTATAGGTAAAAGCCTCTGCACTTCAAGGCGCAAAGGGAAAGCATTGTTTTACATAAAATGTTGCAGATGAGGTATATATCCTTCATTCCATCGAGGGGCTTCTATATATTACTATTATAAAACACATTCTCATCACGCGGCTTGTCATGTGCTTATTTAATACATACATTCATGCACTGGTATAGCATGTATAGTAGAGTGGGTGTGTAGTGTGCAGTAGTGGGTAGATGTCGATGATTATGAATAAATAGATGGCAACGACTTGTCCTTATTATGATGGGGATATAGTATAAATATTATGTGCCTATCCGTTTTCAGTAGCTTCTATACTTCTATTTAAAAAGGACCTCTGCGAAGAGACCAGAAGAGAAAACTGTAAAACAACTGTGTGTAGTAGTATTCTGCTGAAAAGTCATCCAGCCATATTGACAAAACCCATCATCATCAGATAGATCTCTTTTGACGAGGACAAAGCTAGAGAGAAAGACAGAGAAGCACAGGTGCAGTAATACGATTTATTCACCCGAGAAATCTGACAAGAGACTATGGAGTGCTTGATTACGTCGTCTTTGATTTCAATCATTGAGTACAAAAGAATGATAAAGAGAGAAACGACAGAGTAATGAAAAAAGGAAATGTAGCTTTCCTAAGCATTTTAGCTCGCTTGAGAACAATAATTTTTCAAATTTTTGTCAGCTACTTTAAAATACAGATGTAAGGATATAACAAAAGACAATGATACTAATATAACCCTTTTCCACTGTCCAATGTCTCAATCAATCATTTTACCACACGACAATCGATTCCACAGTTGGTGCAGACGGTTTTGTTTCTCATGCTCAACTTGGCTGGAGAAAAGTTTTTTGAGATGAGAAACGTACTTTTGTAAAGACAATAGAAACTGTCATTTCACAAAGGAAAAGAACTTGTCATTTTGTCATGTATCTCATTCAAAACGTGTAACACAAGTAGGTATTATTCTTTTAATAAATTTTCTGTTCTGTTTCACTTCTGCCATTGTCGTTTATAAGGGAAGATAAAACGGGTCCAGTAGCATATTCTCAATATACACATTTTACTATCCTCAGACTTCTTGTATTTTTTTCTGCTTTGTTTATTTCTAAATATTGACACAATTATATGAATATTAGGCGCATTTACTTATTTGATGACAGTTTCCATTTAAATGGTACTCAAAGAGATAACAAATTTTACAAGTAGGTATGTCGCAGGCTAATAACCTCTCAAGACATGAAAACTCTGAAGAAAGTCTACACTAACGAGCTCGTCGAGCATATCTTACTTGTGTAAGAAGTACAGTAGTTCACATGTCTCGGGAGCATGAAAATAGAAGCTGTTTAATTACCGAAAGCCTTTTCATGTTGATAAAAATATTTTTTTATGATTATTAACGTTCTTCTGTCTGTCTGCAAGCACTAAAAATCTCATCCAAATGAATGGACTTGGATTGAGTTTACATCCGGCATAAAACAACCTAGATAGGTCACGGGGACCCTTGGGATTGTTTTCCGAACCTATACATACATATTGNCACTAAAAATCTCATCCAAATGAATGGACTTGGATTGAGTTTACATCCGGCATAAAACAACCTAGATAGGTCACGGGGACCCTTGGGATTGTTTTCCGAACCTATACATACATATTGACCGGAAATATATGCATGGAGATTGTGCTTGTACATTTTTGACACTACAAATCCGGTTTAGATGAACAGGATGGGTTCCTAGTGGGCTCATTGTTTTCATGATAAATCGTTATATGTAAATAATGTTTGTTCATTGTTAAGCATCTTGTTTCCGGCAGTTAGACATTATCAGTTTTTAAACTGGTTTTGTTCTTCTTTACTCAAGCCTGCAATCATGTAATGGTACAAAAATATTTACAAGCAAATACTTAAAATGATTGTACCTCTTCACAAACTAATTCATCCGAATTATTCAAAGAATATTACCAAATGGCAATAATAAAAGTAGCAAAGATGACAGAAAAACACAACTCCATCAAGCTTAAGTTGACGACGGACGACAAACCAAGAAAACCAAAGCGCAAAAAAAATGTGTTATGTTCTTTTTATGTTGTAAAACGAAGAGTAAACTGCAAACACACGTCATGTCGTGCCACTCACCAATTTCTATACAGCTGCCGCATACTGCATTGTGCTGTTGTAAGCAAAGTACTAAATACACACACACACGCCATATAAAGAAGAAATGTAAGCAATGTGCTGCTGGTACTACTTGTGAGTGAGTTGCAGTAATAATATACATACATACATGGAAATAACCCTTTATGCCGTCTTTTTTTTCTCTTTCCCTGTTTCAGTCCATTAACTTGCGGATATGAAGTACGACTGTGTGGAAATCCAAAAGTACTGTTGACAAAAATCATTCTAGCGTGTTGTGGTTCTGTCTGGTTGTAATGGAAGTTAGAACTGGTAGTAGTACAAAATAAAATATCATGAAGAGAGATAATATGTTTGATAATATGGACTTTGATTACATGACTACATTCATGCGTTTTGCACATGATCATCCTTTCCATTAAGCACGATTTAGATAATAAACATATTTGCACAGGGACCATTTCCGAGTGATACCAAAAGCCGTGTGTTGATTTTTTGGATGAGCGTATCAAAACCCATCAAGTATTAGTGTTGGCACATTGTACACACATGTAGGTCTACATGCATGTTTACATGAAGGAATGCCCATACAGGTGTATTTAGCATACGTTCCGTCAAATAAATAGCAGATGTGCGTTGCAATTAGAGGACTAATCTATAAACCTCTATTAAGCTACATGCACAGAAACAACCACAGCTACTTGTAGTAATGAGAATCAAACTTGTAACTTGGAAAACAGTGCGACGAACTATAGTTGACACGCTTTAATTTATCGTGTCTTTATTAAATAAATTTATGCCAAAACCACTTTAGATAATGTTAATGTACAAAGTTATGATGGTTTCTGTGTATGCTATTGTCTATTTTGTAACATAAGCTAACACAATTGCTTGACATGACCCTATAAAATCCCTCACTTCTTTTCTATCATAGTAAAACAATTTTTACTTTCCAGTTGCTGCTATATTCACTGCCTTCATGTTACTTTCAACTATTATTTTTTGCATGGCAAAATCTAACATCCAATTAGATAATTCGACCATGCATGCATGAGCAAAAAAAAACCTAACCTTTTAACAATCCTTTTGTATCTCTACGCCCATTATTACACTTGTCTTCATTTAAAAGTAAAAAGGAAACTCACTGAAGTTAATAATGATTCTGTGGATGATAAAGACTATTAATTTTACTAGTTCATATAGTTGCCGTTGCCAAATAATAAGGGAAGGACGGAAGCTGCACTGGGAAGAGGGTGAATGAAAGCAAGAGTAAAAGTAGAGCGGCGAATAATGTACTACAGGCATTGTAACAGACATGATGATGATAGTCGTCAAGTCGCATATAAGACTGGAATACAAAGGTTTACTATATAACATACAGAGAACATGGTGCTTCCACGATGACATCAAAGGAAAATGTCATAATTCATAAAAGACCTACCTGAGGGGTTACTTCTTACAGGACAACCAAGTCGACGACTACGACAACAAGATGAATTCACTTGGTCGTTAAAGCATTAGGACCGGGACAAAGCTATAGTATCTCTTTGTTTTATCACCAACAACGTGTATCATCATCGTCATCATTCTTTTATTCTTTGCATGTAGTTATGCATTGTTTTTTCTCTATTGTGTATCACCTTCCAATTCCACAATGTTAAAAATGCTCTTCATGCTGCTGTATGTATATTCTTATATAAGCATTCTAGTCCCTATATTATTAGACCGTAATAATAACGATGATGATTACGGCAACATCAGACAATTTTTTTTCAAAAGATATATGCATATTTATTTTTTACTTTAAGCGAAATTTGTCAATTAAAAATATTGCTTACTATTACTGCACCTTGTCAAGTTTTGAACATGCTGACTTGCTTTATTCAACATTTTGAGTAAAAAAAGTACTTTATTCTCCAGCAGAATTTCTCCCTCAAAACAATACCACATAATTTCAACTTCCAGTAAAAAATGTGTATGATCATTGTAGTATGAAAAGTACAAAGTGATAATATACCAAAGTTTTTTTTTTGTATAAAAATCATGGCAAAATATTACCCACAAGTTGTTGGCCACAACTTCCGACAAGAACTATCAAGTAGTAATAAGCATGACAAAACAGTGTGTTGGGCAAGTTTGTAGAAAACATGAGCCAACAATTTGACTGTAATTAAAGCAAGAAACAATAGTGAAATTAATTATTGTAAGATATTCTAATAAAGTAGTTGTTTGATGAAAGTCGCCATGTTAAATGATGAACACAGCATTTATTTATTACAAACAAGTAATGCTAGTTTCGCAGCAGCACAGAATACGGAAGCGTGCTTGGCTAGTGACAGATGAGAATAATACTAATATTACACAGAAAGGAATAAAGGCAGCTATATAGCTTGTTTTAGTAGTGATATGGAATAAAGTGGAAACAGTAGTGTCAAGAGGATGATAATGATGGTACATTCCAGTTGAAGAAACTTTTGAAGACCCGAAGGGATTTCAAACAAACACTACTACTACTTCTACTTCTCATCCACCTCTTCCTCAATTTTATCCTTGTCTTGCGACTATGTATATTTTTATTAGTTGTACGATGATGAATATCATTGCATTTAATACTGCTATAATAAGGTCACGTTCCAGTCATGTAAACGTACAAAAGAAGGAAGTAGAAAGAAGAATAGCGTCGTAAGTATATACTACGGTTATAATGCTGTTTGAGTTGTTGCAAATTTTCTCCGGCAAATAAACAGACTAAGAAAGAGGATACTCTTCAGTCAACCATGTTTTCAAATTTGATGGTACTACTATTTCAATTTCAAGTCTTCAAATACACTACTTGCTTGTTTGTGTTTAGTAAGGATGTACATTATGCAAGTTTTAAAAAAGACAATGCTTTGAATCTATAAGGCGTTATCTCTAGTGCTTCCTTTATAATTCGTCGGATACAAACCACGTCTCCACTACTAGTAGACGTTAGAAATAAGTGCTTCTATCCGCCTGCTTTTGACAATAACAATGGCAGAGCCGACAACAAGTGTAGTGAGTACGACGAGAGAAAATGAATATACTTGGGAACGATGCAATGCTTATATATATTTATTAGGTTAACGTTAACAATGTAAACTATGTACATAATGCCTAGTATATAACTTTATACAATTACTTAACAAGAAAGTAAAAAAATATCATTTGCAAATATTATATTCCTACCATATGAATGAATTCACATTCGCTCTCGTTTTCCTCTTCCTTCTGGTAGTTGTGTGCTTGTCCTCTTCTCTCTTCGAATGCGCTTTTTAGGTTACTTATTCATTCACAACAAGAATTGAAAGTCACATAGCCACATCATCGTCATAATCGTACCAGAACAGAATACGTTATAGAAAAAGGAGAAAGAATTTCAGTAAATTTTCAATGACATAATCCTCCTTGAAACATTTTATATACAAACTTAAAACAACAGCAGCTACACTCTAACTGTATAGTTGAATGTAGCCAGTCTCTATATATAAAAAAAAACTGCAGTAAAAGTTGTTTATAAACTTTTTGGTATGTGCTTCTCTAATAGCCGTAATGACACAGCTACAATACATTTAGTAAGAAGCTTTTCCACCAGTGACAAAATGGAGTATATAATGTTTTATATAAAAGTTGCAGTAGTAGTATCAATGAGGATGCTTAGTAGTAGTAATTTTACAAGAGCTTTGCTGTTGGCAGTCTTTGGTTTTCTACACCGGTTTCCTTCATTAGCATTCTCTATTATTGTTACTACTCACTCACAATACGACAAAACACAAGTACGTTTTAGAATATATATGGAAAGAAACGCTGTGTTCCTTTTTGCCTTTTCCTTGTACTACATTGACTTGTTCTTTTCTACTCCTTACTTTTCTCTTCTTCTTATTTCAAAAGTTCACTTGAAGAGAAAGTCAAGTCAAAAGAAGAAAAGCACTTTTTAGACGACTATATTAGCAGAGTTGAAGAAATATTGGAATGTAACCGACTTGAATGTAAGTGTACATTATGCTTGTAGAAATGGTTGGATATTTTTTTTTCGGGGAAGTAGTAATTTTGTAGCGGTCGCTACTACCATCGACTCTGAATGAATGAATGAAATGGACAAAAAAGAATTTAGATGAGAGAGAAAGATACGAAAAAGTTTTATTTGATTGTATAAACTACACAGTTTTTTTGAATCCGAAAAAAAGATGACGTGTTGGTTGTTATTATAATTATGCTGCTGCAGTTGATGATGATGATGATGATGATAATAGTAATAACTGAGATGAATCTCCTAGTCGAAAATTTGTGTTGTAAGCAGCGGAAGACGAATCTTGAAACTGCTGGATTTTCCTCACTGCAATTCCTCTATATGTATTATTTTGAAAGTTAAAATGTACCACACGACAACAACATTTGCACAGAGGCACGACGGATCCTGGCTTCGTGTGTACGACAACAACGTAGAGGACAAAATTGTGGAGTGAAGGAAAAAGGACGACTTTCATCTTCTTTTCATAGTAAAAAAGCAGGCAACAAACCCTGAGTCACTTTCACAAATATCACCCAGTACTGGTGAATGCTGTGGTGAACTTTTCTATGCAAGAATACCATACATAGTGTGTTTCGTAGTGGATAGAGAAGATCCTCTAGCAGAGAATAACTAGTTATAAGACAATATTCAACATTTACTATTCCTTCCCTATCTTCGCAATGTATTTTCCGAGCTACAAAAAAAATCATATAGTTTTGTATATGATTTTCTCGGTTTACTCTCTAGGTACGGAGAAAGGTACAAACAAAAATGTTCTGTTTTTTTATATAGTGGGGAATTGTATGTATGTGTGTTATTATACTTGCACATCTATTCCACCACCGCACGATTATGATGAAAATAGTGCTTGTTCATGATGATGACAGAAAATTTTCCCTGCACTTCACTTTGCCTTTCCTTTCTTCTGTACTAACATCTATCCATCTACCAAACAAACGGCAGAACCAGTAAACGAGTGTAGCAGGCAGACAAGGGCTATACAAAAGAAAAGCACACACCACCATACCAGTAAACCAGCAAATACAATAAGCTATGAGAGATCTCACTCTTCTTCTTGAGAGTGTTCGCAGTTGAGTCAGAAATGGAGTGACTAGAGAGATAAATGAGAAAGAGAAAGAGGTATGCTGTACATGTTTCTTAATGCTTGTAATGCTCCTCGAGTTTACTCGTTTTCATACTACACCGTTATTTCACCAAGCCCCTACTACATCCACCACTGACTGGTGCTGCGGCAACAACGTATACAACAAACGCAAATTACGCCGTGCTGTGAGAGTCCAGTCAAGAGAACTCGTGGTGTGTTTCCCGAGTACTTCCGACTTGTTTCCCTTCAATACATGCTGTATCTTTTATAGACACATAGGTAATACGCTTTTATGCTGCTGGAAGCTAGCTAAAGCAATTTCCACTTTTCCAGCATGTCTTGAAACAACTTTTCTATAAAAGCATGCAATATAAAATGCACGGAAGTCAAACTGAATACATTACTGTATCGATGCTCGTTGAATGATAGACTGAAAAATCCAATGTCGCATGTGTGTATCTTTGCTTTTCTATCTGAACACACAGGTATTATTATATGATACAGCTTTTTGTAATGCTCGTATTCGCTTGTAACTACCTACTCTATAATATGCTCTCCCCCTTTCTCTCTCTCTCTTCTCAATTCCCCTTTATTGCATTTTCTCTTATTTGTATATTGAGTGTACATGGGACTCTCTGTACGTGTACAAAGTTTTTCTTTCATATGAATACATTCATGCATGGATGTAGTAGTACGCATAAGTTGATTCTCACTTGAATAAATGTAACTAAAGCATGTAGGAAGATGAACGAACGTTTCATGTTTTCTCCCTACTATTTATAATACGGTTATCCAAATCTGAAATTTTTTGGCGTAGAATTCTAGGCTCTCTTCCTGTCTCTCCTTGCTTTTCACCCAACCTCTCGTCACACCATCCCCTACAACACATGCCTACATACACTTTCTCTCTCTCTCTCTCTTATCAAGTGCACAAAAACCTGTTCTTCTACTGCTCACTACAGACTTACGAAAAAACATTACATGCATTTAGGAAAAAAAAGTAAAAGCATGCATGAAAATACAAATCAACGTGGTGTACTGCTAGTGTCTGTAGTACACACAACATAATAAAGAATCCTCTCATTCTCCCATTGCTTATCATTAAAGTATAAGTTATAAATGTATATTGCACGTACATGTTGTATATATGAAGGTACAAAACTAACTAAGTAGAGTCTGCCAATAACGTTAGTGGGCATCCGCAACCAGAGGAACCAGATGCTCGCTTACTCATCCATCCATTCCCCTCAAGCTTTTTTCTCTTGTGCTTGCTTTACTCCCTCTTACTCTCTTCCCGTCAATACACCACTTGATTCATCTCTGTAATGTGTGCACTAGCGAAAAAAAATCTTTCGCTTACAGGAATCTTTTTTTTTATACTAAAAACCTTTATGCGACACCCTTATTTTTTTACCATATTATTTAGTATCATTTCCCAACCTTGTGTAAGTTGAAGGCTTACATATTATCATTAATCGTATGGGTGAAACCATCCATTTAGCATGGATGCATACAAGAATTTCATATTTGAAAGGATAGCAGGAGTACAGCAAATTCTTCAGCTGGAGGCAATCAATGCCTCCGGTTTTACTCTGTATAAAGCAAAGTAACAAAAGTATAAAGCGGGGAAGAGGAGTAAATCAGCAACAATGAGGAGTGATGATGAGTAGTGGAATATCATGTTTTTGAATTGTACAACAGAGTACTTAAAGTAAAGTATAAAGCTTTCATTGTATGTTCCTTTCCTCCTACCAGCTTTCTATTTTTTTATTCTATTTTCGTTGCTCTTCTACCAGACGAAAATTGTGAACTATAAAAATTCCAGTTGGTTTGATACAACTCTTTCCTACTTTCCAAGTCAGGCAGAGTCAAAAGCCTTGTGCACGTGCATTTTGTGCATTTGGCAATAATCGTTCATGTTCATGATCATTTCAATGACAGATTTAATGGCAAGAGTTTTCATTTTTTTGTGTGTGTGTATTTCTGTCTGTATACTATCCCTATTTAACAAGTCATTTGTATTATTTGCATGTCGTTGTCTGCCAATCGTACCCGCAACCTTGATGAAAAACTCATCCCTTATTAATTTTCAGTCAACATGCATGCTTTTTTTAAACCGATTGAATGCATGGCAAGAGAAAACAGGCAAACAAGAAAGGATCTCTTTGCCGTTATAGTTTTTTGTCTTTTGTTCCTTTTGCTATTTTTCTCCATTAGGCCAGTTGAGTCGTTCTTTTTTGGAGGGAAGTACTACTTCTAAAATAAAGGTACATATTTTATAGCAGTTCATTTCACAAGTGGATGAGATATTACCAAACCTACTACCAGCATTGTAATAAAGACTGATGAAGTCAGTCAGGCTGCTCACCTACAGCAGTAGTAGTACCAAGTAGTTAGTTTCCATTTTTCCTTTTTTTGTTCTTTTTCAGATCAGAAAAGAATGAGAACTAGTGAAAGCACCTCTTGAAAGAATTGCCTAGTAGTGGTGTGGTATTCATGCATGCAAAAGAATACTTTTTTGTGGCTGTATATAACCTTACATACTTACAAGGTGACTCCCATCATGTTTCCAAATGATTCTTCCCATCTCACTATGAAACAAGAGTAAAGGGAAACAAGTGATCTCTGACATTTAAGACAAAACCTAAGTAGTTGAGCGATCTCTTATAATGTGCCCATTCTAGGTTTGCTGTATAGTATATGTATCTGTATACTCTTATGTATATTTTTTTCTCGTTCTTACAGTACCATTATTACTTTCCTATTACCATACTTTTATATACCACGGCTAGTTTTTTCAACAAATTTTTACCCTCATTGCATTCTTGCATCTATAAACTTTTCTTGAACATCGGGTGTGTGATGTGACACAATGTAGCGACTTAAAGGAAAGGAACAGAAAAAAAGGAAGAGGAATGAGTTTGAGTTGAGACAAGAGAAAAAAAGTAGTAGACAAAGTGAAGCTAATACTGCACTGCCTTATTTTTTTATACCTTTGTACTGTAGTAGTAGCTGAAAAAAAAAGACAATGGATATGTGACTGTGAGTCAGTTCTATGTATACATTTGCTCACTCATGTATGTATATAGCATGACTTTTCTATCATTCTATCTATCTTCAAGTTAGATTCTATTTTCTTTCTACCCGTCATCACGGGATCCGGTTTGTGCTGTGCTCCCTTAATAAAAACAACATTTTATTTCCCTTCTCATATCACTTGACTCACAGGAGATATGTTATGTAACACGCTATATAGCGCTAGCTAATACAATAATAACACTGTCATAAGAACATTTGCAGCAGAAATAGATAGAAAAAAAGAGGTGCGTTTTCTAGCAGCAGTTTGATTGCAAAGAACTCACTCTCTCTCTCTTACACACACACACACACACCCTGTCTTTCTTTCTGTGTGTCTGTTGTTTTCAGTGTTAAAGTTGGGAACGTCGTCGTGTGTCGTTCGTTTTTCTGTTATGTCTGCAGATACAGATGAATGGAAGTGTAATATGTATAGTATCACTCCCTAATCATTTTATTTATTCATGACCATTTCTACTGCTGCTGCTGCTTATTTCGGTGTGAGAGCAAAAGGGAGAAGAAAAAAAAGAAAGAAGTTTGTATTGTATCGAGACTGGTGGTGGTGGTGTATAGACGGCTTCAATAGTAAAAACAGTCAGATGGAAAATATAGATAGATAGATAGTTACACAAGCGTGTGGAAATTCAATGGGAAACAAAGTGTTACTGCATTTGCACCACAACAGCGGCAGCAGTACAAATACAAAAGGACAAGAAAAGCAGAATGAATGAACGAATGTGATATGAATACGCGTGCAAGTAGTATCAGTCTATGTAAGTAAGTGTATGACTGTTTTAGAGAAACGATGACGGTTGCTCAACCAATAATTCTGAAATGGAAAGAAGGGTAACACTTTCATGTAAAAGTCAGATGGAAAATATAGATAGATAGATAGTTACACAAGCGTGTGGAAATTCAATGGGAAACAAAGTGTTACTGCATTTGCACCACAACAGCAGCGGCAGTACAAATACAAAAGGACAAGAAAAGCAGAATGAATGAACGAATGTGATATGCATACGTGCAAGTAGTATCAGTCTATGTAAGTAAGTGTATGACTGTTTTAGAGAAACGATGACGGTTGCTCAACCAATAATTCTGAAATGGAAAGAAAGAAGGGTAACACTTTCATGTAAATAAATATACCTAATTGTATTATATTTATATATGAAGTACAACTACACGTATCATCATTCTTTAATATTTCATTTCATACACATATCTCCTTTCCTGACAGTCAAAGTAACTAACTGGGAAACAGCGACAGATAAGCATACACTCTTTCCACACGTAGTTGACGGCATAACCCCATATAATTTCACTGGTTGGAATCAACACAAACAAGAAAAAAACAACAAGAGCTATGCAACTCTACATGCATAATATGGCGCAAAGTATGCATTATGTACATATAATGTAAATGTATGTATTTGGGAACGATGTCTGTTTCATATTCCAAAATTATCGAACTGGAACCTTATGTCTTTGTAGGTGAAACGTGAAAAGTAGAAGAAGAAAAAAGACAAGTAAAAGAAAAAGGAGTGAACTGAGAAAGCTGGTTTTCCCATTTCCCATTCCCGACGTATGTATCCCAATGGTACTGTCCAATCCAACTGTCGCAACTCAACTCAATCTGTATGTTATTATTACAGAGTACATAGTATCAGCTTTTATGCTGTTCTATTCTATTACTTACATACAGGCCCACACGACACGTGTGTATAAAAAAATGAATAATATGTACAAAAAATGTACATATGCATCTATTCTCCATACATAAATGCAAAACAACATGTGGGGCAATAAGAAAATTGTTGTTCATTCGTTAGGGATTATTGAGGTATGGATGGGGTATGGGAAATGTTTATAAAAAGGGAAAGGAATATTACTTGGAACAAAACGTATTCAAGGAAAGAAAATGGAAAGGGTAGTGAAAGCGACCTTTTCATTCCCATTTCATCCATATTATTTTCTACTTCTCTGACACTGACTTGGTACTAATGTGCATGTATATGTGTGTGTGGATTTCCCTCTTTATCCCAGAGAACCAAGAGCTTTGCTTTTTTTTCAGAAAATGCATATAAGCTTGAAAATGCTCGTACATGCATTAAGGATTGGGATGGAATCATAATACGTACTTCTTGCAGTGTGACTTTGTTTTCCATTTCATTCCGCTGTTATAAATATATATAAGAGTGTGTGTACTGAATGGATGAGCAGGCATTGAGTTGTGCGGTATTATGAACTTAACTTATCAATGTGACTACCTATATATATTCCAAGTATGGTATTGTATACACTTATTACATTATTATTATAATATTATTAGAAAAAGGGGCCTTTACGTATCCCCTCACCACTCACTAAACACCCCAGAAAATGTCAGTAGTCAACTCTACAGAGAAAATACACATACTATATGCAAAGAATGTCAGAGTAATTCAACCTATTGCCGACATGAATTGCCCAAACTAGTCAAGAAACGGGAAATGAGAAGTTTGCCCGGTCTGTCGACCCTGACTGCCATCATACACCACACGAATACCATACTAGCTTCATATTATTATTGCGGACTGTACTACCACACTGCCTCCAGTTTCAGTTGCCTTGTGTGTGTAGTGTGGACTGTGGTGTGCTGTTGAGCTAGCTACTCTTACTCCCTTCCTTTTGGCTTTAAACGATGTCTGTTTCTTAAAGTTGGAAGACAAAATAGTTCCCGTTTTTTTCTAAGTTGTAAAGAATATATCAAGTAGAAAAAAAGGCAGCACAGCGGATGGACACCAAATATATGTTCTGCGATACCACACAAGTTGTTATATACTCTTTACCTATATGTACCCTATCTTTTCATTATTGTTTTTATTCTCTCTTTTTATGGATAACTTGTTACAATGTTAGTGAATGAAATATCAGTATTATATATAGTAATATTACAGATTAACATCATTTGTATATGTGCTATAGATATGTGCTTAAAGTACCAGGGACATGAACAATGTACCGGACTTTCCTTTGAGTAACAATATCCAACATGTTGAAAAGGACTAAAAAAATAAGAGGAGAAAGTAGCTTCCAAAAGGAGACGTGATTAGGCAATTTGTTCCAGATCAAAATTCAGCTATATTCAACATTATCATTATAGATGCATTATATTACTAGATACATATTTTTGTTGCTACTATACTCGCGTGTTATCTAACATTCGAATAGTATTTCAGTAAAGATATTATAGTTTTTATATTGGGACAAGAAGATAATATAGGTACAAATGTACACACAAGAAAATCTCTTAATTCAACTGTCTGTTATATCATCCTATTCTGAGTATATATAGGTACTATGGTATATACTCCATGCAAAGTGGGAGTACTCGTATGTATATGGATATGTACACTATTACAATCACAAGGATAAAAAGATGAGAAAAGAAGTAGGAAAAGGCCAAGAATAAACAGATGACTTTCCAAGAAAAGAAAGAAGTAACAGGTTCCTCCATCAAGACCACATACATAGTTTTCATAGTTGTGAGAATAGTTTTGAAAAGATACATGATACGGACAAATGTATTACGTTTTGATGCACTAGCTCCTTCATGCCCCCATTTTATTTATAAACTTTCCCCACTACTCTGGAAAACTATTCAAACTTTTCAAAATAAATAATGGGAATGATCTAATAATATTATAATACTCAGAGTTTTTGTACTTTAGTTACTCATGCCACACTCACTACTACATACATACATACGGGTCGGACTGAATGAACAAATATCTCAATTTTTTATGTAATAATACCAAAAAAAACTCGGAAATATTGTAATACTTTTATATGATATTGGTTTCATTTTCATTGTTATTGGATTAGTAAAAGCCATTTGAAATTGCATGATAAAAAGCAGTACACATGTAAAACATACAAAACTGCACTAACTAGTAGAGACATGAGGGAATATATTCTTCACTTCTTACATATTTATGTGTACGCTTTCTTTCACCAAAAACTAAATGAAAAAGGTAAGATGAAAAACAGTTGTGAAGCATCGAAAGTTTTTGTCTTGTTTTTCCTGTTTAATTCCATCATGATTTTTAGAATGACATGTTTCAACAGCAGTGGCAGGCAGACAGCGTAAAAAAAAGATAAAAGAGCACAACTTACACTTTGCTTGTCGTCCTCAACCAAAAAATACGAAAGGTTAGCATTACATTGTCGTAATAAATATGAGATCCACGTCTTCAACTCTTTCAGTTTGTCATGTTTTTGAGAGCGTTTTTTTCTAAACTTATCTTGACGCATCCTATTGTGTTTCATCTATAGTAGTAGTAGTCGTCGTTTCAGGCCATTACAGTCTTTTCTATTCCGGATAAAATGGCATACCAAAGTCGTAAAATTGTTTTCCTGTTCTTGTAAATGAGCGTGAACCAACCAGTGTCAGTTACCTACCCAAGTTATGCAGAGAACTCAAAGCCTTTAAGCAAAACCTAAACAACATAAATTTTCCTGTGTACATGTACATATTACTATCACTCTCACTCACTTTTTACTCCTGCCACTACTACTACTACTACTACTACACTACACATCGTTTCCACTTTTCTCTTTTGTAACCAAAAAGAATAAAATGGAGTGAATGGGTGAAAAGTCTGGAGAGGTTGGTTGGTTCTTTGAAAAACTAGCTGAAAACCTTTTTCAACAAATATGTTTGTACAGATGTATATATGACAGTTTTCATGCAAGTATTTATGTATGAAAGGACGGACATGTTTCAAAAAATAAAACAGAAAAAGAGTGACCACGACTGTCCGCTGGTTTCCAGTAAATATATTATTATATACGACAGTGGTGTAGAAGAAAATGTCAATAAACATACTCGAGGATTGTAATAAATGGAGATAAGGGAAACGAGTCAAGGGAAACTAAAAGTAAAGGAAGCGATGCAGATAGTAGCGGGGAGAAGCAGAGTAAATTCAGAAATCGAGACGAACGAGAGCATCAATAAAGTTCATGCCATGTATGTATATCGTATACTTTGAAGAGTTTGTAGTGTAGTGGTCACAACTCGAGTGGATAGAATATCAATAGAAAAGTGAAGAAAAGAAGGAAATGAGCTGCTAGAAGGAGAAAAAAACGATATTACGGTGGATGGTGATTCTGAATGGGTCGAAGAAAGGTACAGTTTTTGAGGGATAGAAATCTCAAAGTAGCCGTATAACCAGTCCAGAGAAAACTAAATAGACAGAGAGAGAGAGAGAGAGAGAAAATGGAAACTCCAATTTTACTCTTGTACTACTGAAACATCATGGTAGTAACATTCCTGTAGTGGAAGTTCAGTCATTTGAATGCCCTGAAACCAGAGCCTGGCTCATTTTCAATGGAAAACAGACCGCATCAACAACATGGGCTTTATAAATGGCCTTTTAAAAAACAGACTTACATTTGTATACCATTTTCTATTAACCGGATATGAATGGCAACACTAGAGCTCTTGGTGGCACAATCGTGTCCGGACAACTGGCGCAGTGGAATAATGAAAAAACTGACATCTGCTAAGGAGGAAAAATGACATCAAAAGGAGCTCGTGAACAAAATGATCGCTGAAGATTTTAATTTACTTTTTATTGCAACATTACATACACTAAAATTATATTAGCTTAATTTTAAATTAATTTGGAGTCGATTTGTTCCTCGTTTAGGTTCAAACCAAATTAAATCTATTGTCCAATGTGCCAACTGTCCTGGAACCAGCGGAATGACCGCTGCTAAGTTAAGATACCCACACACTGTTATCCATTTACAAAACCTAGGCTCTATTTATTGTCGATAAGAAAACCCAGAAAGAAAATATACATAAAACAGAGAATCCATTTTGCCCTCTCCGCATGCAAAATCAACAACGTTCACCATAAAATCCAGCCTCAAGCTTTAGATGGATTTGACGTACAAAAACAAATAATATGACACAAGCTCACTACCATGGACAGTTAGCAATGCTACATTACTTGTCCAGTGCCAATAACACGCCCGTTCTGTCATAAGTACAAAATCGTACAAATAAAGACTGTGAGTGTGGGATGTGTGCATTGTACCTGTTTACTTACACTTACATGATATTATTCACGAGTACACATTCATCTTTGGATGGACAACAAACATACAAAAAGGGGATTCCGATCTCATTATTTCACCGCAGTTTATGACAGCCTAAAGTGCCTAGTTTCTTATATTTGAGAGGAGTTCTTTTCACTACCTTTTACCGATTCTGGTCACTTTTGTGTACCCATTTCCAAATAGATGGAGAAATGAGATATTTTATTTTTATCCAGATGTAGATTTTCTAGCAATGTAACCCTATATTAAATTTAGTGATGTTTCACTGCTCAACCAACACCATCATGAACACCATTTTGTATAGTAAAAAAAGAAAGTAGTAAAACATGAAAATATGTACTTACTTACAAGGATGCGTATAGTACTGCTATATAAGGTAATTCTCACATGAATTGTATTCAGTAGTAAAACTGGAAACTAGGTAAATATAAAAATGACTTCATTGAATTCAAAAGTCATGAAAATAATCAGGTTATTGTACGCTTTGTGTGTGCATTATACTGTGCAGCTCGGTGAAATACGAACCACTGAAAAGTTGTAAGAAGATAGCAGTAGCAGCAGCATCCTGCGTTCTATTCACTTTTGAAAAATGCGAAAAAGTATAAAAAAAACACAAAAATGAAATTCTAGGAAAACATTTATATCCTCTCATGCATACCAATACGAGCTAAAGAGTGGCACAAAAGAAGAAGGGAGCAGAGAAAAGAAGGGAAAAAAGAAAGAAAGAAAGCGGAGGAATTATTATATGTGTGTACGAACGGACGTAAAATAAATGTCTGACTGCATAGTACAGTACCACTCGTACACACATTCCTACATTATTATTTATGTGATAAAAGAGCAGAGGGGCTCGTCGGGTTCTAACCCTTTCTCTTCTTTTCTCTGTGCACATAAAGAAGTAGAAGTAATAGCAAAGTTTATTTTCAGACAAAGTCGATCGATTTGCATTCTTTGCTTTTACTCGCGAAACTACAATATTATATGGTATGTACGCTCAAACATGTCAAAATGCATGCATGTTCTTAGCAAACTGCCTTTACCATCATGGCTACATGTTTTCAGAGTATTACGCCGGGGTAATAGTAGTTCTAATAATAATAATAATAATAATGTTTTCTCTTAGAGAATTTTGCTTTCTTGAACTTATGTGTTGCATGAAACTTATTATGGGTAGCTGTTACGATTATGCCATTGGTTGCCTACCTTGTTTCCAATTGTAAGTTGTACGGCATATACTAATAATACGGCTTAGCATATTTGTTGTGAGGTTATCGAATTTAAAAGTGAAAAGGATTGCCATGATTGGTGAGCACACACTTTACTTTCCACATTGGAGTAGACATTGATATGGAAAAGAGTGAGGAATACTATGAAAGAGCTGTTGTCGTGTTCTTATACCTACTTTCTATAATGATATGTAAACTACTTAGTTTTGGAAAGATTACTTATAGAAAAAAATTATGTCGTTTCACTGGAAAATCGTAGGCCGAAACTGAGAGAAAGTTTTAAACTTGTTATTATTATGAAAGTATTAGCATACATACAATAAATGCTTTCACCGTACAAATTATGAGTCTACATGATTATGGAGTTGCAACAGCATTAACTTTCTGTCTATTTTTCCCATGTCATCGTCGTCGTCATCATAATGTTTGCGTACGTCAACACTATTATATAGTTCAACTTTAAACAGGCGTTTTTTCCTGCGAAGGTAAACAGATTGGCAAAGTTAAAAAAAGAGATGGTGGGTGAGACTGTAAGTAGATGAAAGATTCGAGGAAGGATAACACCTCAAGAATCCAGTAAAATCTGCAATACAGTGAAAATGATTATTTACCTCATGCCTGACTTACTTTTTCTTACTTAGTTTGGTTGACTATGTAGTATTTTCAGGAGAGGAGATACAAAATCACTCCATGCATACGCACGAGCGATGATGATGTTTTCAGAGGCTGATCGAAGATGAAAGAGAAAAGCAATATTTATTCCTAGCAGGAGAGAGAGAGATAGGAAAAAAATCAGAAAAAAACTCATTGTGTGAAGTGAAATTCTACTAAGCTACATACATCGAGTTTGAAGTGAAAAGAGTACCAAACGAGGAAAGTAAGTATGGTAGCACACAATTTTTTTAGGTATTGCCAATTCTCCTGTAGAGATTCTAGGTAGATTGTAGTGGCTGCTGATCACATTAGCTAGAAAATAACTTTCAAGAGAAAG
>JAHZMZ010000765.1:0-32310 GCA_027743805.1 Lepidocyrtoides sp. E14
CTTTCTCTTATCACTATCCATGTTATTTGCGAGATGAACAATTTACTTCTATAACTTTCCTGAAGTCTGATTAGCACAAACATGATAAACGATGATAACGTCTTGATGAAATGATGATGATGTCGATAGGTTAACATGATCTTTTTTTTGTTTTTTTATCCACCTCGTTAGTAACTAATAAACTGAACGGAAAGTTTATATCTTTTTTTTATTTATTTTGAAGCTTGCTCTCGGAACATGTTCATTTGCAAAATAATAATAATAATAATAATAATAATTCCTTCTTTTTTGTTCTTCTACCATGAAAGGAAAATGATCCTTTTTTGATGATTAAATTACATACACTGATAATATGTAACAGATTAAATTGTACTCAAGTTAGTTTATCTTTGCATTTTCAGAATATACCTAACTTGCTCCATAGGATTATTATTATGTCATCCACTTTTATTGCTAGACAGTTTGACTTGATATTATCGCCTTCTTCTCTAACAATTCTCCAACGGAGTAAATGCAATGTTGGATCAACTGTCTATTCTGCTCATCGTTATTACAATAATTTGCAGGAAGAATACACAAAAAAGTTTAGAAACTACTGACATCAGAGAGAGATGCCATCTAACTATCGTATATTATTTCCATTATAAAAAGCGAGAAAACTACTTTCTTTCTAAATGCCTATATACCATGGCTATCTACTGCGTACTCCTGTCTTTTCTATTTCCTGTTTTATAATACCTAGCTACCTACACAAACATTCACCTCGTGACGACGACCTCTTCCTTCCTTCTTCAAATGGCTATTGACTAGCACTCGTGCAGAAAAACTTTGCAAACATGCTCCAAAGAAAAACAGTATGATAAACTTATGAAACCAATTCTAACAACTTCCAATTGGTCCCCAAAGTTTACCCTTCAGTTTTTTTCTCTGAATGTTAGTTCCACTAAATTTCAAAGGAAACTTGAACTACGTGTACAGCAATTTGAGAAAATGCTCTAGAATTGACTAGAGCACAAAATGAAGGTAAACCATATATTTGGAATTTGTAGTCAAATTGAAAAAAACGTGACGTCAATCATATCATGATTTTTCACTATTAACTCCAGATTGAAGCACTTCCTTAAAAGCAAAAAAATATACCTATTTTAGAATTTTTTCTTACATTTGCATTGTTGCTTCAAATGTGAAAAGTTACTAGACTAAAAGTAACTGTACTTATGCGGTAGTCTATATTTGCAGTAGTGTCAAATATACAATCTCGTTTCCTCTTTTCAGTCTACTAAACCGAGCTTCAGCTCAAAGGATTCCGCATTTATTGTCCGCATTTTTCATAATTTCAGATAAAAAAAAACAGGTCTGGAATTTTAGGATAAGAAAAGAAATACCGGTGTGCATGGACAGGTGAAGTGAAAAATGCTACTATAAAAGAGCAACGTGCAAGTGCAAGAGAAAACGGATTCAACCATTCAGAAGAATGGAGATATATTATTAGAAACTGGTAGAGGGAACCAGACCAGAAGCTCTGCAGCAACAGCAGAAGCATAAAAACTAAAGATCAAACGTTCACAAACCATATTATCTGGTATAACGACAGCAGCGTACGTAAACTGTTGCTGCTGCTGCTAAGCTGTGCTTGTGCTGCATACAGGACAAAATTGCATTAAGTTTAGTTTGAAGTTTAAAAACACCAGCTTTTGAATAGAAACTGGAGAGACCAGAAGAGAGTAGAAGTAGCAGCACTACTACAACAACAGGAGAACAAGACAAGACAGTAGGACAACTACTTCAAAGTATGTAATAACGGCAGAGCAAGCGCTTAAAATCGTATGGTATTCTCTAGAGAGAGCTTCAAGAAAATCAGATTTATGACAACAATAACTACCAATCGGATGTAAAGAATAAGGAACATTTTCATGCTTTTTCCAGTTTCACAGCTTTGAGACACATAGCAGAATACTGTGACTGTGTCATTGCATCGTTGTCGTATTATGAAAGAAAGCATTTTAAACTTTAACAACTGCCATTTGTAAGCATTATCGTGCACCTACAAAAAAAAAACATTCATGAATGTCTCTTCAAGCTATAAAGTAAAACTACGAATTATGTCTGTAATAATATATTTTTTATATATTTTTCTAGTCTCCTGCTTTCCTCTTATGTATTACATGATGTGAAAAATTCGACGAAGAAAGTAAAACTTTTTTTTCCTTTCTTCAGTAATAATAGTAATAAGACACAGGTAAAAAAAACTCATCATCATCTTCTAACGACAATTACGTTACCATTCTTTTTTTTCAAGAGAAGAATACTTGGAATAGTGCTCCTTATTCAATTTTCTACGCTACGCGTGCACAAACAAACATATATACCCGCACACACACATATTAACTTTTCATCAACCAGCTTCTTTCCCTTTTTTTCTCCTCTTTCATCTCCCCTGAAAGCGGAAGAGCCCATGATCGAGATTCTCCGGTTGACTGTTTTCATAAGAGTGCTCATAAAATGTGCTCACACAAAAAATACTACACGTAATGCTTTGACCTATTTTATATCTTTTGTAGGTGCATATAATATCACTGGCTCAATGATATATTTTTTTTACAAAACCGATGGTAAATAACCTACTACTACTATTGCTAACTACAGAGTTGTGTATAGGTTGTTGTATGAGCAGTGAGTGTAAAAGTAGAAGCAATATATATTTTTTTTCTTTGCTTTGATGTGTGTGAGACAAAAACACATTATTTTCCCCCACTAAACTTTGATGTTTTTCTCTCTGTGTGGTTCATATATAATTTATTTTATTATTGCCAAGAAGATGTGTGCATAGTGTCTCCGTCGTCGGTACAAATAAAAGTCGTACGGTTGGGTATCAAAGGAGCAAAGATCAATTTGGAATATTGCTGAAATTTGGGGTATATATGGCAGCGGGTGTAATAACCGCCAATAATATTAAAGGAAATTTAACACAAAGTGCTTAAAGAATGACATTTAAAACACAGGAAGTAAAAAAGGTAATAATAATAACTGGAATTTCACTTTGATATCGATAGTAAAGTGGAAAGTAGCTTCTTTGTCATCTAGCGAAAGTTTCGTAACGTAAGAAAGAGATGGTTGTTGATGGTGGGACAGACAGGCATAAAAATGGCACCAAATTTTTCCTACTTACAAGACATATATAGACAGCTTAAGAAATTTCTTTAGAGAAGACGAACATAAAGGCTTAAAAAGCATCATTACTCTGCTTAAACTATCCAGAGACGTGCCGCAAATATAATTTTCTAACCCTTTCTTCACCAAGCAGTTGGAGTAAACAGTGGTAGCAAACGGAATTCATGATGACATCACGAATTTTTTATTGTAAGAAGATCTAATAAAAAATCAGTTTCTATGTACCATCATCAAAACTTACAACTCTCTAATATTTTTTTTAGAATGAAATTTCTTAGTGGGAGTGTGCTAAGCTGGTAACACTTACAAATTCCTAATTCGGAAAAAAATAATGTGCGTACCTACCTCCAACTGTATTACCACACGTACACTTTCTCTCGCAGCAAAAATGCGAGACGTGGGGGTGTGTATGTATATCTATGGCATGCTGTTTTTTTACTAGAGATGTTGGGCACATTGGTATTTTTTCATTCGGCTTGCCATTTTGAAATCAAAAACTTGTTCCCTTTGTAATAGCAACTTTTCCCTTTTTCGCTCGCTTCGTTTATGCTTCACTTGCTACACCGAAAAAAATTGGAAAATAAAGTTTTCCTTTTACTTTTGCCTTGCTTGTTAAAGTCTAAGTGTTATATGCATAAATTAAAAAAAGAAAGAGAAAAGAAGCGAAATTGTATTTAAGAAAGAAGCACCGTTGTAAAACCTGCTGCAAATGGGGTATAGTTTTCTGCTGCTGCTGCTTTGTGAACTGAAAGGAGAAAAATGAAGAAGAAAAAAAGAGGATGGCTGAGTAAGTGGATGAATGAGAGATCCCTTAATTTAATCTTTGAAAAGAATCTTTTTCTCATCTTACTTTTTCAAAAGTTGACTTGTGGTTTTAGATATTTTGCGGTGGGGTATATATGCGTAGGCATGTATAATACTCATCCTAACTAACTAAGCCAAAGATTATAATAACTAGAAGAAGAACGAAACAACCAAGTTTTTTTTCATTTGATTATTACTACAAGAAGAAATGAAAGAATAAATGAGAGAAATGCAGTTTTACCAACTACTCATGTATACTAACTGCTAAAAGTGAAACTGTTCATTATAAATAACATATTTCTAGTAAAGAAGTTCATCTCCAATGAATACCTTTTGATAACTTTGCTTTGTGCAGTGAAGGATAAGCAATGAAGCACAACACCCAGGGAAAATACACTGCTGACTTTCTCATTCCCAGTTGGTTAGTTAGCTAGCGTTTAGCATTCTATAAACTGTTTTCACTTTTACATCAACAAATAATGACAAAACTTACTACTAGTAGTAATATCTGTAATTATATTAATATTATTATGGTCATACATTTAAAGAGCAGTAAAGCTGTGAAGAAAATTCACAACTCGTATGGTTATCATCGTCATCTTTTTCACGCATTTACATATTTCTTTCACACTGCACAGCAAACCAGCATTAATACTTGATAGAGGGATCCATGTACGTTCTTTACAATATTTACTTGCTACTGCTGTCATTATCAAGCACTACTAAACCCCTTTTATATGTCTATCTAACTAGAATCAACATTTTTTAACTTACATCAACAAATCACCTCCTAATTTGAAAACTTTTCTCATAGCTTTCTACTCCATCTTCTTTCCCGTCTTGTGCCTTTCTCTTTCTCCAAAAACTGGGTCTTTTGTCATTTTGTTCTACTTCACGCCATACTTAAAAGCTACATTAAAATATGCTTTTCATATTTCACTGTTCTGTTCACAGCACGCAAGTATACACTAAGAATAATAATATATTAAGTAGGAACTAAAAAGTCGAATAGGAGGAGTAGCCACTAGGGAAAAAAAGTTTTTATTTTTTTGACAAGTATCACAGATACGCGAATGCGATGAAAGAAAATAGAGCTTCTAATAATAATTACTGGGTGAAAGCTTGGAAATGACGAAAAGATGGGAATTGATACGCAGGTGCCTCTTTTATAACAAGATTTATAAGAATTTTTTTTGCGAGATCATGTTTCGCCGTGAAAAATGTGGACGTTAGATAGAAAGGGGAGGAGATTGCTGCTGTGCGGGCTGACTACTGCAGAGCAATAAACATACGTCTAGGTTCATTTTAGTTGACAGCTTAACAATAGACCTATTGTTTTCCTTTGACTTTGCGGTTAGACGCTGTAATATTCACTGAAGTGAGTAGAAGATATAGTTATATGTATATACCCGTTTTGACGTAAAATGTGTTTATTTATAGAGAGCCAAATAGGTATACTTAAAATTGTTTCGCACGCTTCCAAATAGGATCTGTCTGTTTTGGAGTGGTGATGAAAGCGACAAGATATTCCATATTACATTTCTCCTCAAGCGAAATATATAAAGTAGGTATACTGCAATTTCAATTGCTAAAATCTGAAATTGGGGTTTTCACGAAAAAAAAACTTTTTTTTTTCATGCTTGTCAATAATAGGTATGCTTTTAACATATTTGAAGTAGCAACCAGAAAAACCTCCTATCAAACACACTCGTAATAATAACATTGCTTCGCTCTCTCTCACTAAGGACAAAACTTCTTTTTTTTTTGTTAAAAAGTTGCATTCATGCATAAGCAGTTAGTAGAGAGAGGTAAATGTAGGTAGTAAATATATAAAAAAAATCTATAATTTATGCAGTGTAGAATAAAAGTGTGAACATTTATTGTAGCTGTTAGCAGTTAGAGAATGAATAAAGGAAAAATATTAGAGTATAGCTAATAGCATTTTTCCCTCTTGTTTGTCCCATTTTTTTTACCAACGTAATAGACATTGGAAAAAGACTGGGAACGGAAGTTAGGTATTGATTCTCATTTTTTCGCAAAGGTTTATTCATCTCATGAAAAAAAAAATGTTTCAAGATAATTCATGACACGGTAGATTTTCTATTATAAATTGAGAACAGAGTAACCTATATTCACAGTGTTGTAAGCTACCTACTTACTGCTATTGCCAATATTATGCTTTGGTATATATGGATGGATGGATAATAAATTGACAGCAAACATGAGTGAGCTTTTTGCAGATTTCACATCAGCAGGCCTGTAACCACTGTGATGGTGTACCTGCCGTGCATACGACGAAAATTGAATGTGTCAAAAATCTGAACCTTTTTGATTTGGTCGGGACACGCAAGTGATTTTCTTGAATAGTTATTTTTGCGTACGTTAGAACATGTCAAGTACGAATGGCGCAAGTGAACCCCGGGTAGTTTCGTTTATTTGATAGAAACGTCCTTCTTGTCCTTTAAGTGCGCACCTACAACACATACATACCCACATATCACTCAGACGGTAGGTGGTAAGTCGTTTGATTGATTCTTTACTCTTTTGCAACAAAAGCCGAAAAAACTAATTTCCGTTTAGCAGATTGTCATTTGCCAGCATGAAACTATTTAGAAATATTTATTGTTTGCCATCTTCTCATCTTATAATCATTAGACTTATAACGATTAGATGAGAAGATGAGACTTTTAGAGGTGGTTATACATCAGTATGTATATATGGGCTACTACGAACGAAGTATTTTGAATATTAATGTAAAGACATACAAAATGTAAAATTCACATAACAGACAGTATGAACCACGAACTAATCCTATTTGAAGTATCCCACGTACCTATTTACTAATCCTCCTACACACAGACAGACACATTTCAAAATAGTAAGCTTGTTAATAATAATTTGAATTCTTATGGATTACCTACCTATGCTCATTGCCTATGAACAATGTTATTTCAAAGATTTTCTAATTTTAAGCCGCTTCCACATTCAAGCACACCTGCAACTTCCTGTGTTCTGTCTCTCTTGATATATTAAATTCGTGGAAAAAAATATTAAGCGTTTTATAATGAAAAACAAGATATACGCTAATACGCTGCTGCCATATCACATGCACATGCAACACTTTCTTTTAAAAAAATGTCTGTAACAACCTGGCTGGAATGCCAGTTATCTAAGCCCGAAAATCGCATGTACACGTGACAGCTATGAATGGTATAAGAAATCTCGATACCTAGTTATAAGCACGCTCTAATCCTTTCCACGTCCTCCTGAGCAGATAGACACACAAGGGAAAAAATGTAATGCTCATTTCACTCATACCCAACTAACAACAGAAGCCTAAAATTTGCAGTTTTAGAAGTGTATCATTTGTAAAAAAAAAAGATATATGGTTTAGTAGCAAGTAGCTGTAGTTGCTGGTATTTTCATTTACCCATCGTAACATACCAAAATGCATGCGAGTTTCTTTTTTTTTCTACTTCAAACTTACTAAAGCATCAATTGAACCAAATACTTCTTAACTGCTACTAAAAATACCCAAAAATGTGCATAAGACTGCATGAAGGGAAACGTTGAAAAACAGTTTTCTTCATTGAATAGACATGTACCAGCAGCGCACAGTTTTCAATTCACTTTGTCTTCAATTCTATGACTCTCTCTAGTGAACACATCATATGTGTAGGTACACTTTACTGCTACATTACTTACAAGTTAGTCGATGCGATGATGATGGCATGGGCTGGAAATAAAACCAAAAAAAAAAGAAGGAAGGAAAAGAAAGTTGTGATACACTCATAACGTCATTTGCCATGAGCTTTAGTAAAAGTCATGCATGTTGTCTGTGGTGCTTAGGGAGAAAAATTTCCAACATCAGAAATGTGAACGCTAATAGTCTATCAGGGAAAGAAGAGCTACTGTATGCTTCCTAACAGATAATCAATATCAATACAGCAGTGAAAAAAAAGAAAGAAATTTATTCGCATCACGCATTTCTCTCTCCATCCAAAATATATCCGCACCACCACACCACCACCGTCACATCACCAATAACAAAAAAATGTAAATGTAACAGAAACACAGTAATAGGTAGCAGTAATATTAGGTAAAAGTATGTAGCTTTCTTTCTTTCTTTTTTCGGAATGTGAATTCATCCATCTAACATCATTCTGCAGATTGTTTGCTGTATAACATGTAGGAGTTGGAAAAGTAAAAGAAAACGGATTCCCGTTGCAGGCGATTACTATAATAATAATAATATAGATAGTGTATGTGCTCACTATAATCATGCGGTATGCCAACTGCCAACCAACCTCACTTTGCAACAAGACAAGACGTTTCACAAGATTTAGAATTTTTGCTTGCTTTCACTTTTTTTTTTCTTTTCTGTGGCAAAGAGGCAATGCTAGATTAAGCATTCGTACATCCGTAACCGCATGCATGCATGTATGTGTGTGTGTGTGTTTTAGTACAAAGATATTAGTTGGTTTCGTTTCGTGGAACTTTTATAAATGCTCGTGATGAGACTTTTTTTTTGCGGAACTGTAACTAATGTTTGGTAGGATGGAAAACGGAATGAATGAATTGACAAGTAGATAGTAGAATTATATATGATCGTTGGTAGGATGATGCCGTTTTTATGGTTGGTTGGTGCAACATAGCCTGGAGTATAAATCCGTAAAAATAAATTTCATAGGGCTGTACTCTTCAGGGGAAAATACTGTGTAGTTATTGAATAACACGCAAATGGAACTAAGCAAACATTATTTGTCAGAAAAGAAATCCCACGCTTTCCTATTTCCATAATTTCCATTTTCTTTTTTATTCTACAAGCCATTTGTCAAAGTGGACGCGAGTAATTGTAATGGAATCTAAAAATAAAGGTTGCTTTTTAAAAATCATGCTTTAGTTTACCGATATTCCATATACCAATTTACACAATATTCATTTCATACAATAGCTAAGATTGCCGACAGTAGAGCATCTCATCTTAATCAAAAAGGCATTTATAGCGAGAGCGAAAATAGCAGGGTACACGGTAAAATATAGCAGTTCCTCCTGGTAAAAAGGTACTTTGTCTTATCTTTGATTGCGAATACCGAAATACCACATGGGTGCACGTAATAATATTAGCAACAAAATTGCACACCATCTTCCTTTCCAAAACTATATCTCATTCAATGATAAAACCATGTCCATAATGTACCCTGTAATTTAGAGTCAGGCATGGTACTTCCCATCTGAAAAAGTGAAATAGACGACCTGAATTAGAGATGAAATTGGTGCTAGGTGTGTGGGGGTAGTACTAGTAGTAGCAGAGGCTATATTAGGAGAGAAAATGGATAGGAATGGATACTTCTGTGGTATACATTATAACTTAACCCCAATCTTTTCATTTCCTTCTTCTTCTTCAATGAATTGAATGTGAATGGGTTTCTCAGTGGAAAAAGAGGTGAAAAATATTTCTTTTTAAAAGGGAAAACAGCGATATCGGTAATAATCGCTTGGATTTTTCTGTTGCATTGCATTCATGTGGCAAGAGCAGATTCACAATCAGCAAAAATGTCGATATAAATGACTGGCTGTTTTAGAGTGGAAAAAAATGTTGTTCTGATATATAAAACGTGGATGCATTGGAAAGAGTGCTAACTACAGCGATGCGAATTCCTGTGTAGTCTGTTATCTTTTCCTTCCTCGTCTTTTTCGGAAAGAATGAAATGGATAATAGTTTCATGAAGAAAAAGAAGAGACCGTGGAAGAGACCAATGCAGAGGGAATGAGTAAACTGAAGTTATATTTTCCTCTTCATTTTACTAGAGCTCAAAGCAACACTACTCAGGGATTCTATTCAATCTTATATTCCCCAATGTACTAGCACACTTTAAGACCGTTGTCCTATATGTGTGCTTCGTGACTTGGTGGATTAAATATTGATACTACTTTTTCGGGCGATGAAAATCCATAATATCTTAGATGCCTTAATGGCACTACTTACTACCAATACTACTGTTGTTAGATTGAATTATAGTCATATCAATATCGCACTAGTGATGAAACGTGCTTTTATAACGGGATAAGTCAACATTCAATGAAGGCAAGTTGAAAGTTCAAAACACACACGTTCAGTGCTACAAAACTTAATAATATTTTTGTTGACGAGCAGAGAACTGGGTATCTAATGTTGTAAATGAATTTAAAAGAGACAGCAAATATTTTTTTGCTTTAGGCAGCAATCTTTCAGATCAGGCCAACTTTGGAGCTGAGTTTACAAAACAGTTATGTAAAAATATAAAGTTTGTTTAAGTATAAAAAGCATCATGCACCTTATTGTTTTATTTCGTATTCGTAAGTATTCCGGCGTACTTTGGAAATAGGGACATTTATAAAACTTTTACGTGCATTTAAGTTAGAACTAATATGACCTCATAAATGATTAATGCTCAAGTTTGTAAATATTTGCGTAATATATTCCGGTTTGTTTTGCATGCATGCATGCAAGGATGCATCTTTTTGCAGCTTTCATTTTTTTGTAGAGAAGCGACATGTGATGGAATTTCTTTTCAGTATATTTAAGTAGCATTCCATGATATTTATGCATAAATATAAGATGGTTTTCTTTTCTCTTAACAGTTTCAGGGTTGGCGAACGACATGTTACCAAAATCGCCGGTTCCGGTGCTCCTATCATCCTCGTACTCACCGTCGTCAACGGATAGAATTGTAGTAAGCTCAAGTCCCCAGGAAAGTTTGCATGTGACGAAACCGTTCGAAAATCATCATCATCATCCCCACACTGTTTCCTCCTCCTCCTCCTCCATTTCTTCATTATCCTCGCACCTGACGGAACTACCCCTATCAGATGAACCCGTTTTTCCTAATGGCGAACAACAAGCCTCTGGTCAACAGCAGCTTCACACATGCTACGTTTGCCTGCCTCCAGACAAGACCTCAAGAGATGCTGAAGAGATCTTGTCGACTTTCCCTGAAGAGACTCGACAGCACATCCCTGACTGTGCCTCATTTGGCTCACAAAATGCGAAACTCTTTGAATTTAAATGTCCTCCAGAATACATTGGATGCCTGCTTAGAATTCATGGTGAGCCTTCGCATATATCATTGATACACTGGACTGCTTCTGCAGCAGCATGTTGTGTACACTGCAGGTGGGCACTAATGATACTACTGGGTAGTAGGCCATACAGGACTCTTTAGATTCACTTTTTTACTTTTTCAGCCATTCACGTTGGTTTGAGCATTTCTCACTTTATTGTTTATAGTTGGCCATTTTATTACTTTACGAAAGAAAGTACGACCACGGCAGTATATGTAGGTACATAGGGTTTGCACCATCAAACGCACCGACCAAACAGTGTCTTTATTATGACTTTTTACTTTTTTACATGCACAACAACTTTAACTTCCTAGACATAGGTTTGCTTGTTTTTAATAGTTTTCTACGAAATTCTGCTGGAATAAAATGCTGAAACTGCTGAAAGTCTAGCAGACTCTGCTACTACTAGACTGTTTTCGGTCATAGTCATGACTGGCATGGCAGTAGTAGCAATGGGGAAGAAAGGACTGCAGATTTAGTCTCATTTTTCATGTTTTATTGATTGATAAAGATAGACATACATCCTTACCTCCACCACGACCAGGCANTGATAAAGATAGACATACATCCTTACCTCCACCACGACCAGGCTGTAAAATGCACGCACACTGAAGAAGCAAGAACGCTCAGTGTTTTGCGATCCTCAATCACGTTTTAATGAAAATTTCAGCAAAATGTTTAAGGGACTAGTTGTGACTTTGTGAGTGAGTAATAGCATAGTGTAGTGAGTGTGTGTAGTCACTTGAGTCAAGTATGTACATACCTATATCATGTCATGTTGGTGCTTACAAATATTGACTATTGTGTAAGAACACGTTCTCCTTAGGCCAGACTCTGTAACCGCTTCTGTCGACCGATCAAAGGGTAAAACCTTTTTAGCTGTTTAAAAGTGTAACGTGACAGTATAGAGATACAATGCACGTACTCCACACATAAATTTGGTGTGAAGGAGTGTAACGAGTGGCTAAAAGAGTGACAGGGTAAAGATACACAGCTTTCATTTTATTTGACAGAATGGTAAAAGTAGAGAATGGAGCTAAATTGAAAAGAGAATAATATCAAGATTCGATACGATTAGGTATTAGGTATACCAAAAAAATGGTGTGTATGGTGTATTCAATCCTGCGAGTCGAGTGAGTGGATAGTAAAGAAAGTTTTCGGATAAGGTACACATAATTTTCTGTATAGTGAAACAACTTTTGCAGTCTAGAGAAAGGAAGGAGAAAATAACATTAAAGGCATAAATGCATTGATTATATTTAAAATTATATATATCGCTATTTGGTGCAGCTTACCAAATAGTTGGTCTAATTTTGGCAGGAAAGTAAGGGTATTCATCCATCTACTAAGCTTAGCATGGCGTAGCAGAAGTGAGCGACATTTGTTTTATAAATCCTATTTATTTGCGTGATTTTTCTCTGTCTATCCAAAACAGGAAAGAATGAGTCGCGTTCCTGTGGCAAGCTCCCTCTAAACGACTGTAAAACTGCAAATTCCGTAGAACTGTGCTACTGCACAGGTGCCCTTTGTAATGGAAACCGACCAGAGATATTATTGGAAGAGACCGAGTCGGATGAACGACTGAGAAGCCAACTTGAGGATGAAAAAGAGGAGCGAGAGACAAAAAAGATTTGGCAAAAGGGAGAGACAGATGATGAGGATCTATTAGGTCCTCATCATCTCGATATAGACGGAATGCAAGATGACACTGGAGACTTTGGCTCCGGAAGCGAGCCTCCACCAGGTGTGATCCTTCAGTTTACCTCAACACCGAAACCTACACTTATTCCTAATATCAGAACTACTACTAGTGAAACCACTCCAAAGAGCGCAAGTGGAGCATCTGCTACTACCACCGTCAGGCTTATATCTTCTGCCTTCACAATCCCTTTTACAACTATCACCCTTTTCAAATCAGCCCAGTTAGCTCTCCTTGTGCCATTACTGATGCTTCAATTTATTCATCTACGAATGTGGGATCTAGCCAACCTTCAATTTAACCTCTAGTCAAGAATCAATAGCCCAGTTTGGACAACTTTTGAAAGAGAAAAAAAGCTCTAGCAATGACACACCTCAAAACTAAAAAATACAGCATTCATTTATAGGGATTTATATGAAAATTGTATATTGTTTAATGTGTACATTGTGTAAAATGTAAAATAATAATAATTATCTCCGAGTATAAACTCATTTCCTTTTATATAAATTTACTTTAAATCAGATCTGATTTCTAGGTAAGTGCAGAGAAGAGAGAATTTAATGCATTTGGTAAAAGTAAAACATGCATTTGCACTCTTTAATTATAGGGAGGGATGCATACCAATGAATTTAGCCAATTATTCTAATGTTTTTTTTTATCAAAGAAACATTAAAACATTTCTAGTATGCATGTGTATATTACATATAAAAACTATTATGTACCTTTTTGTGTAATTATATTTAATTAAAAACTTGATCTGCACTTAGGCAAAAGAAAATGATCTGAAAACTTTCGATAAACGTACATAATATCTACATATTATATGTGAATGGAGGAATCTGAATCTTCTCCAATCAAAAAAAAAAAAAATAATTGTATATTATGAAAGCTTGTTTCATTCCTATTCTTACAAATTGCTATCAGTCAACATTTGTTTTTTTTCGATAAAAGCAACATTCCTAAAGTTTATTATAATTATAATGTAAGTCACATAAGTATAAAATAAGAATAAAACTGTAAAATAAGTGTTATTTTATAAGTTTTTTTTTCGATAAAAGCAACATTCCTAAAGTTTATTATAATTATAATGTAAGTCACATAAGTATAAAATAAGAATAAAACTGTAAAATAAGTGTTATTTTATATGAACGTTGATACATACATTAGAAGAATGGAACCGTAGAGGAGAAGAACAGGCTACCACCCCATTTATACCTAATACACACGTCAATATGATATATGTAAGATGTGACTTTTGATACAGTTACAAACTTAATTGAAATTGAATCTACCAAATTATGTCTAAATGTTGAAAATATAGCTACTTTTTATTTGGTAAATGTTGAATACTATCAACCGCATACCGAACTTTTTTATAAAGACAAAAAGAAGGGTAATTACAAACCTCGTAGTAAAAAAACGGAAAATATGGTAGAGCTAATTTTTCATGTGACATTACTACAATACTACTTTCATGGTTGTTCTAGTATAAATAAAACATAAAGCCAGAACGAAAATATTCCAAATTAAAATTTGTGGATATTGCATGATATCCTGTTGTCTTAATAAAATTATTTATACGGTGGTATACAAACTAACATCATAAACGTAAGAATTTTAGATGGTAATTAATTAGTAATTAGACTTAAAGTGTGGCAAGGTCAAATGGGGCATTGTGGGACCCCTACTTTCCCTCTACGTGCATTCATGCAGTGAATAGAGAAAGTGGTGTAAGAAAGTACAAGACTAAAAACCTCTCAAACCTCATGTTCAGCTTCTTTCTTCACAAGGCGTTAATTTATACAGGACGAAATATGTATGAAGGAATGCGGTGCCAGTGTGGGAGCGTGAGTTTGTTTGCACACACGGAACAATGATTAAATGTCTTATCTGATTGTGAGTTAAAACTAGGGGTATAAATCATAGAAGATAGAGTTTAATAAAATATCTTGCTGACTTGCAATAACATGTAAGTGTGATGATGATATTTTGTTTGTTTGTTAGTGTGAACAAGTATTTAATCAAGTTCTGTTTATTAACTGGAGGAACACTATGAATTTTATAATATAAAATACAATATTTACTTTAACATTCCCTATCATTTGTATGTTGAAAATTGTATATAAATAAATTTAAAAAACTACTTGCTGTTATAATTCACTCTGGCACTTATACAAGAAAGAAAAAAAAGTTGATAGGTTAGTTAAAGATGACTGCGATTACCTAAATTATTAAGATAACATTAAATTGAAAGTGGCAAACTATAAGATGCATTGCATTGGTAATAAAGAAGGAAACAAATAAACAAATGAAATAGAAAAATGTTCACGTAGACGTGATATATTGGAGTTATCAATGATATTAAATAAAATTTTGAAAAAAATAAAACTGACAATCGAAAGAAAACGGTTTAACGGTTGATGGAAGTCGAGATGAATGTTTATGATGCATATTAAATTTATTGACAAAAATGAGTTTTTTGTTCTCACTCACGGGCGTGTGGCGTGGCACACTGTTTTACCCATTTCCATAATAATGTGAAAAAATGCGCTCATGAAATATGTATATTTTATAACAAGTTTCTTGAAAACATTTATTTTTCATTTCTTTTGTCCAAAGCGATCAATGTCATGATATAAAATAGGTGTGAATTTCATAAACCAAAACAGGAGGGGACATGTCAAGAAAAGGGAGTAATTTATCCTTAAAGCTCCCAGCTCAGGCGACTGGACCAGACCCCAGGAAGAAAAAGTAACGCCACTATAATATGGACTATGGACGAAAGGAAATAGGAAATCGCTTAGATAAATAGAAGATGCCCCGCCCACTACTCACAGAAGAACTTAAATCGAAGTACTGCAAATTCCCTCACCTTTCATAATGTAAAAGCAAGTTTCAAAAGATATCATTCATTAGCTTGTTTTTTTTTTCTTTCGATTTTTGGCATTTCAGTTTTAGTTTTAGTGCTGCATAATGCATAATAATTATGCATACCCACTACTACTATTATTGTACACCTATGCATAGTATTCTCAAGCATCATCGAAATGCCCATAGTGGATTTGATACCGCGAAAATAAATTCAAACCCAGAAGCATAAATAAAGCCCTCGGATCTAACTCTGCATAAGTATGTAATAGTACTAGGCCAGTCAGATGAAATTAACAAATAATCACACAAACTTTGTCTATTCAAATTGACATTTAGCTACTAATAAAATTATTTGCTTTGCAACTCATGGGATGCAATTTGGATAGTCGTTTCACGTACAGAACAGTGCTTGCAACGCAAACTTTGCAATAACGATGATGTGAAATCGGGCACGTGTTTTGTTACACACGCATCACCACTATCACCAGTACCTGACACAAACACACTGACCGGGAGCGAAGATTTCTACAGTGACAGGACTAGAGCGTCCATGATTAGTAACTTGACACTCAAGTCGAACCAGTGCAGTCGCGACCGTGCTGTGGTTTTACTTGTGCGTGGTGAGTGGTGACTTTTGTAATCGTGATTGTGATTTGTGATCATAAGTCGGCTGTCTTCTGGCAATTTGATTGGATTCGTAAGTTTAAAAACATGAATTACATGAGATTGAATGTAAAATGAAGGTCATCCATCTTTCAAATAGAATGGCAACATGGTAGGAAATTGAAATTGTCAATAATGAAAGTAGCTCTTTTCTATCCACCACAATTTTCGATAACTGGCCCCGGTGTATTTATGCATTTCTGTAAAATCATTTTTGGTCGTTTCAAAATAGTTCATTTTCCTCAGATAAGTTACTTGTTTAATAAAATTAATTAGTTTACTTTAATAATGGATAGTGTTAATGAGATAAAAAATGTCGATAGAGGGCAGAGAAATTGTAGTAGCAAAAAGAAGCAGCTGAAGGTATTGTTGTGTTCTGAACTGGACAAGTTAGCATGTGGTGGAGAAAACCGTCGGGTCACTAGCAATTCTCATCTTCAAATCAGTAGTATGCTCAATTTTTTAGTTTATTGTTTATTTCTAAAACTAGGCTAAAAAACTAAAGAAGCTGAAGCGATCTTATTTGGCATACAGCAACAAAAATTTTCTCAGGATAGTTGGCATTTGTCACAAGTCACAAGGATAGGGTGTCAGCAGCATTGGTTTAATATTATACTTTGAATCACAGAGGACTCAAGGGACATGATGGATGCCTCTTTGGAAGATTCGTTAGAATTATTGACTGTAGAGCAGGTCGACGAGTCAAGTACCCAAGGACCTAAACAGCAGCCAACCCCTGTGAAAACGCGACCTCAAGCAAAGTCATTTGAGTACAAAATACCTCGCCGGAAGAGTGTAATAGGTACAGTAGTGCAGTTCAATTATACCTAAAGCTTTTGAAGTACTGTAAACCTCCATGTGTCAATTTCAGTAATATTTTTTACCTTTCGTTGTAGTTTTTAGTACAAAAAGACTGCGAACCTTTTTGCTTCCAGTTTTAAACAGCCTAGTGCGACATGAACACTCTGGCCCGTTTCTTCAACCAGTAGATGTTGAGGTAACTTTTATATTCTTCAAGTATCTTGATTCTCATACTATTGTTATACCAATTGTATATTGTTTATATTCTCAATTCTCATCGATGGAATTTTATTGGTTCTGTTGAAGGCACTAGGCTTGGTGAACTACAACGAAATAATCAAGAATCCCATGGACCTATCCACTATCCGTAACAAATTAGAGAATGGAACATACGTTGAACCCTGGCAGTTTATTGAAGATGTATGGTTAATGCTTGATAATGCCAAAAGGTTTAACAGGAAAGGATCTAATGTGTATCGTGGTGCAGAATTGGTTGGTCGCTCCTCTAATAGACTGATAGTAACTTATTTGTTAAAAAGCACAAACACGGCTATCAAAACCAACTCAAAAATGATTTTTATTCTCCCTGCAGTTGGGAAAAGTTTTTGAGGAAAATGTTGACGCAGTAATGCAGAATATGGGCTACTGTTGTGGGAAGCGACTCTTTTATACTCCTCCAACGCTGTTTTGTGTAGCGAAACGAGTGTGTATTATTCCAAGGGAAACTGCGTATTATTCATATGGAGAACAGTAAGTCAGTTGGTTTAGTAAAATAAATGTTTTATGTAACATGATGATGATAACAACTATTGTCAAATAGTTGTGATTTTCAGTCGTTTTTATGCATGCCCTAATGCCCTTTATCTTACAATACAGGTACATATATTGCAAAAAATGTTTCACTGCAATTTCTGGAGACCAAGTTCCTCTTCACGACGAACGAAATGAAGTTACGGGGTGAGATTTTTAATACAATATTTTTATGCATGCCCTAATCCTTTATCTTACAATACAGGTACATATATTGCAAAAAATGTTTCACTGCAATTTCTGGAGACCAAGTTCCTCTTCACGACGAACGAAATGAAGTTACGGGGTGAGATTTTTAATACAATTACGAATGCATTATAATCAGCTAGTGAATATACATACCTAGTCATTATATGGTATTTTGTCGTTGATAAAGCCATGTCTCGAAGGATCAGTTTGTACTCATGAGGAATGATCACTTGGAACCTGAGCCGTTTATTCCTTGCAAAAATTGCGGAAGGATAATACATCAAATTTGTTCCATGTATCTAGATTATTTTTGGCCTGATGGGTACTTGATCATTTTTCATTTTTATCCAATTAAATTTAAAGCTAATCATTGCGGTGAAATTATGATTTGGGCTTTTGACTAATTGTTATAGGTTTCTCTGTGACAATTGCTCTGGTTCTCAGATCAATATCCCTATAAACCCTTCAAAATTAAATGCTGAAACTTTGCCAAAAACATTCCTGAGTGATTACATTGAAAACCGTGTGAGCAATTATTTGACCAAAAGTGGCGCTGCTGGCGTGGGGGTAAAAGTAACTGTACGAGTTGTATCTATAAGGGATCGTGTAGCAGAAATGAAGCCGTTAATGAAGGCTCGAAATCCCGACCGTAGTGGACTACCATATCGGTAGGTTTTAATCGAATTCTCCCCAATATAAAATTCCCATTCAGATTACTTATTTTTTTACATGATTTTAATTATCTTGTGTGGGCTCTCTATTTGATTGATGTTATAATGATTTTGATTTTAATCGTAAGCACAAAATTTTAATTTGCAAATAATGCGCGTTTTTTTGCACAGAATTTATATCGATATGTCATTGACGAAAATCTAAACCCTGTGGATTCACTACCATACTTCGAAGGCGACTTTTGGCCCATGATTTTAGACGATTCGTTGAAAGATGTGGACAAGGAAGAAGAGAAGAAGAAGGAGGCAGATGCAGCAACACTCACCCAGAACGGATCAAGTGGATCCTCCGATGCCAGACTTAAAAAGAAACCCAAGAAAACATTTAAAAGGCTAAGTCATCACTTGTCCAAAGACTTGCCGACAAAAATGCAGAACGTTATCAAAAGGCATCAAGAATCATTTCTTGTTGTCATCTTAAATACGCCAGACACGCTGAAAGATGTCAAGGTAAAAGAAAATTTCTAATGTCAAATTAAGAATAGCTGTAGATCATTCGTTTTTGCATTACGGCTGTGTTAGTATAAAAGTTCATCTATATTTCTAGATGCAGGAAACGGAAGATGCAGACTTTCTATTGTATTCAGATTTGATGGATGGGAGGGATGGACTCCTTTCAGTGGCAATGGAAAGACACTATGAGTTTTCTTCATATAGAAGGGCCATGTTTTCTACAATGCTGGTATTATTAGAACTAACCCATCCAGAAGATCAAAATGTGTTCATGTGTTCAAACTGTAATTTACACTTCACCAGAGGGTAAGTAATAATATTAAAGTACATAACTAAAACTACAGTTTGAAAACGTGTGTATATTTCTGGTAGTCTCAATTGTATATATAACAGATTTCGGTGCCGAGAATGTCCTTCAGCAGTAGACATGTGTGGGACTTGTCATGAATCCGAAAAACATATACACGAAATGGTGTCTATTGAGACGAGAAAGAATGAAATTTCTCAACTCTCCATGCTCCAGTATAAAATGGCACTGGTGGATGGAATAATACATGCGGTGAAGTGTTTTGACAGCTCTTGCAATTATGGACCTTGCAAAGATTTTAAAAAGCTCAAGGAACATACAGATGTAAGTCTACAAATACGAGTCAAAAGGAGATTGATACAATATTAAAGAAAATTAAATGAAATGTTTCAACGTTGTTGTAATTTTAATTTTTAGAGCTGTACCAGGGAAAATTTGGGAAAGTGTGAAAACTGTCGACCAATGGCCAATATTCTAAAAGCTCATGCAAAATTCTGTACCAAAATAAATTGTCCTGTACTTCATTGTTCCAAGTTTAAAATGGTGTACAGAAAGGAACGTGTGAAACAAAGATTCCAACATAATCGTTGCTTGCAGAGAAGGATGCGAATGATGCTTCAACAAATGTCAGTGTCTGACCCTGAAACTGAAGCAGGAGAGTCTAAAACTACATCAGAACAGGATGGTCAAGCCATGGAAGTTGATTAAAAGTAAACTAGCATTTTTAAAGTACAGCGTACAACAATACGAAGGATGTCTAATTTTTTACACGGAGCTTAATTAAGTAGTAGCATAAAATCTTAATTAAAAGAATCGTTGTGTTGTGTAAAATTTTAATTGAAGTTACGAAATAAAAATGTTATGACATAATGTGTTGCTTTTAATATGGATATAGTTCTTTCAAACTTTAAACCAATCTGCCTTGTTTCAAATAGGTAGTGCAAGTACTTAGAAACACGATCATTTACGGAGCTGCAAGCAATTCCATTATGCTCTTGGAGTAGGCTCCAAGATTATTCCTACTTATGGCTTTATTCGTACCACACGGAAGCAGAGGAAACAAAAAACTTTGTAAAATGGCAAAGCTTCTCTTACGAATTGAATATTTTTTATTCGTTTATTTTGGACTTTAGGATATATTTTAAAGTGATTATAAATATCATACTAATCAACTATGCATGTAGGTCTCAAGACGATAAATCGAAACAATCTTCGCCACACTCCCTGCTACTAAAATTATCATTATCTTCGCTTTCCCCGTGAACGTTTATACTAATCCTAGAAATGCTCCGCATGAAAAGTGTGGGAAACTCTTTGGAGATGATACGTATCAACTGCTGCTCTGGAATGGCCAATGGATCATTATCTAGAAAAATGCTCACCAGTGCAGTTCGAATATCCTTAAGACTGCCCTCATATTTGTCCAATATTGACTTAAGAACTTGAATATATCCAAGTCGGACACTACCTGCTGAATTTCCCACCAGTCCATTTCGTATGATATCCACCAGGTCCTGTGTGTCATTGGCAGTAAGCTGAGCCTTAGTAGATTGACACAAGCAAATTTCATTGACCATTTTAAGGACCGAGTTTTGAGCAGGGTTGTCATCGTCCATGTTCATTTCGAATTGAAGGGGATCAGGCGCATTTTTAAAAAGTTGGAAAACAACCGCATAGAATCCTCTAGGTCTCTTTCGACTCTCTGCCAAAACTTTTAGCACAACATTTTCTTTGCTTGCAGCGTCAAACTGAAGATTGTAAGCAAGAATGAGGTTGGTCAACGGAGAAATGTGGTCACTGACCATTTTTTCGTATTCCCAGTCCCCGTGCGAGTTTCGAAAGTCATTTTCCAGTTCCTTTAGAAGAAAGTTTACAAAGCCTGTTCCCATAATTTCAAAGTGCGTATCGGGCATCCTTTCTCCGCAAGTGAGGAGACTGATGAGCAGATCCATCTGTTGTTTAAATACTCGCTTTCCTCGCGTTCCAGACATTAGTTCGCGAGCCAAGTACAGTGGTAAGGTGGTGGCAAGAAGTGCTTTTCTACCCTTCCTGTCGATGGTGCAAAGAATCAGAAAGATATCCAATAGCTTTTCCTTCAAGTTTATAGGACTGTCGAGATGATAGAGATGAACTAGATCATGAGAAAACGCATGCTGCTCTGAGTGCAATATTTGAATAACTTTGAATGGATCGCTGTCAATCAGCAATTTCTGGAGCTTATCCAATTTCTCCAGAAATTCGGATTCATTGATAATGGAACGTGAACGATTACCAGGAGCTCTTCTTTCTTTGATTCCCTCTTTGCTAAGTTTCGACATGCTTTTCATTACTTTCTCCAGCTCAGTTATTACTGGGTCAGATTTGGACGATGTTGATGATGCTGCTGCTGTTAACTTGTCCAAAATGGACTGTACAGGAAGATTTGATGAGCTTTCCTTGATTTGCTGGCAGACTTCAATAAGCAAGTTTTCAGAAACTTTTGTACTCAAGCCGCAAGTCTCTTGAACAGCAGTGACCAATCGACTCTTTATGTCTTGAATAGTGTGAAATGAGGAACACGCAGATTTTTTTTCCCCAGCTACTATCTCCTCATTTGCGGTTCTTACTGATGAATCGGACACTGTCATATTTCGTTTGACATTACTAACGTTCCGCTGTGGTGGTGGCTCTGGATGACGTGTTTTTTGCTGTGTCCTCCTGACATCCAAATCTGAGCCTATTCGTTGTAAATTTTGTCTTCCGCTTGCCTGCGGTGGGGAACTACACTCTCGAACAGAATGTTTAATAATCGTTTGATCACTAGATGATCGTCTTGCCCTTGGTCCACTTTGGAGAGCATTTTCTCCACGAAAAACTTTTAACATATCTCTAGAGCGTTTTTCTATAATGGAGGGATATTTACGAATGGCATCCCTCAAAGCCTCCAAATCAGATGCGCTGGCCAAGCCGTTGTGCCTGGCTTTCACAACTGCGTCAACAAGAAAGGTCATTATAAGGTCGTGGTCATCAAAGTGCTCGGCCGGTTCCGTAAAGTGCTTAGGGACGAAACCAACTCTTCCAAGAATATCGGCCACTTTGATCCAGTTCAGGTCGCGCGGTAAAACTTCCAGAAAAATTAGAGTGTCATTGCATGAGAAGGATAACGTGCTATCGTGGTCCTCGGGACGAGGTTCAAACGTGTATATACCACGAAGAAGCATGATGACCTTTTGTAAGTAATGCAGTGACTATTTTTATAAAATGAGGAGCATTTCATAACAGCTGCAAAATATGTTCGAGAATGTTTGAACTATTATCTCATACCAAAGAAGATTGCAGGCTGACATTTGCCAAAATAATTTGTCGCTATCAACTACTTTACTGCTATCTGCAATGCATACGCACTTTACGGTTGACGGTTTTCAGTGAAAATAATGAATCATGTGCAATATTCTTTGTTTTTTATAACTTTTTGAGTAGTAGAACTCGTTTTATTATACATTTCTTTCATTTTATTTGTCGTACATTAATTAGTAATTACTAATATCTATACAATTTCGAGCAATATTTGAATGGCATTTACTCTTCGAAATCGAATTACAGAAATACTTAAATATTAAACGGTTTAAATAAACTTTTATCAATACCTGATAAGCAGCCGTGGACATTGTATAAACAGGATTACAAATGTGCTTACTTAAAAATTAACTACATTACATTATTTTTTACCCTTTGACGAACAGATTGTTTAAGCCGCAATAAAAGATAATTTTCTATGAACAAACAAAGGACATCAATGTTTCCCACTTTTTATTAAAAAATGAAAACAATTAAACAGAAGATCAGGAAAACAATAACATATTTACGTACGACGACGGAGCATTATGCAAAAAATGACCCCAGTGTTATTTCTTGCCTGTAAATTTTAATTATTATAAATCAATCTTCTATTTTTTATTGTAAAGTTTGTACCGTAAATAAACAACAATAATTATTTACTATTAATTAATAATGATTCATCAATGAATAACAATAAATACATATTTAGGTTCTACTTCTACAACATTTTTAACGACTCGACTCTTGTAATGAACGTGAACAAAGTGCAGTGTATGCAAAATGTGATGTGACCGACAAACGGAAAAGTATGGTAAAGAGATGCATTTTCAAATTACTATTTACACGTTATATTTTTTAATCATATCAACATTATAACTTCTAACTGTTGTATATTTACATGATTACCACAATAATTATTATTCTACTCTACATTTCAGTAAATTAAAGTAGCATTTCTAAACGTTTTAGAATTTCTGAAGTTCTAACTATTAAATATTTTTTACAATTTAAGCGAGAACTTTGAAGAATATCACAATTTACTTTCTCAGTATTATTTTTTACAGAGTACGTGTGAGTTTTAAATCCAGCATTGTTGCACTTACTAGCTAGTTTTTATATGAAAAAATTAATAGCATAAATTCCTTGTTTTTTTACTCATTGTCAGCAGCAGCAGTGGTGCATGCAGCACCAGTTTAATGTGGTACAGCATGAAAAACAACCCAAACTTTAATAGAAAATAAGAAATGCAATTTTTATACTTCCATTCAAAGCAGAGCTAGAGTTGAATTTAAAAAAACTAACACACTAATTTCTTCTGAATTAGAGGGGGAGTTGTACAACTGTCTAATTAATATAATATCTCTGTATATAAAACATGAAAACTGCTACCTACCTACCTATAACATATTTTTTGACATTTTTACTGATAGTCAACTGGACTAGAAAATGAAAAATTGCACTGTCATCAACTTTTTCATTTTAAGATTGTCGTGATTACATTACTAGCAAATCTAACAATTATTATTATAGATTAATTTTTAGTTGGAGTAAACCGCACTCTTCGTTTGTATAAAAACAACTTTCTCGACTTTCTCTAGTAGATTTTCGTTACTTAAAAAAAAGAAAGTTTTGTTACAAGTTGTCGCAAAGTTTTATAAAAATGACGTCTGCGAGATCAACTTTTTGAGATTGGGTTTGAAGAAGAAAAAACTATAATACCTGGTAAACGTGAACTACAACAAATTCAGATGCGTAATTGGTACAAGTTCTAGAGTTACAAATGAAGGTGCGCTGTTTTTATCTGTAAAATAACCGTACAAAATACCTAATTTTTTTGCTGTTTGCGGTTTTGGCAGCAGTAATTGGTATAAGTAATGCCTTTCAAACACTAAACTTATGCTAATTTACTACAAGTAGCATTTTTACAAGTAAATACCACACACATGTTTTTTGTTACTCACTAAACTATTAAAGAGTTTTTTACGGGTAGTAAATATGTATTCCATAATTGCTTTAAAACATGGTTAAATCATCACATCCAGTCTAGTACGTCAATTCGGTTTTAATACGAACATTTTTTTAATTAATTTATTTTTCTTTACGATACACAGCAATTTCGATAAATTGTAATATAATGTATTTTGCTTTAAAATTTTCTTTATCACTTGGTCATCCTGTCATTTCTTTCTAAAAAATATTATTTCTTTCTCCATTTAGTTTAAACACACACGGGTATCACACTATACATAGCAGTTTATGTATTAAGCTTTTCTCAGTTTTCATCATCAGAGCCACACAGCTGCATCAATTAATTAATAATATATATCGAATTAGTAGGTTTGGTTGGATAGTATGGATCTAGGATGGATTAACGTAAACTCGTGTGTACATATTATTTGTGTTGAATACATTGTATAAATTTTTTCTTGTTAATAATCACCTTAAAATTTAGATTTTTAGTCAAATAGTATATTATAAAGTATAAAGATTTTTTTTTTGTCTCTGTTGATTGAAGCAGCTATATATCATCGCATGTTTTTCTCGTTTGAAAAAGAAATTTTTAATTTTAAACTAACTTTATTTTTTATTCTAATAATAGTCTTATCATTAATTTTAAATTATAACATTATCATCATCATCGCAAAAACGTTTAACGGTAAAAGTTTAATAATAGTAATAATATTCATTTCTTAGCGTTTCGACTTCGTGCAGAATATATGGCATTTACTACATTATTCAGATAAATATTTTTTCTTAAAAGTCAAGCTTTCTCTGGAGGGATATCAGGTGACTTACTTACCTCTGAATTTGTAATACTAATATCCTTGGGATTATCGTCAGAAGAATCCTTCCTATTTTCATTCATACTCAAATTACTTCTACTACTACCAGGATTGGACTCACTTTCTTCGCCGCCATTTTTCTCATTCATCATCATCTTACTTGTATTATTATTATTATTATTATTTGTAGATCTGTCAGCATTGCCTTCAAGCTTATCTGACTTTGTAGGAGAAGAACATACAACGCTACTTTCATTCTGTTGGGACTCTGCATCTATTTGTTCTGGGGCAGACCACCTTCGTTTTTTTGGACTTGATGGTCTCCTGGCATCATCATGATCATCATCATCCTTACGTTCATCATCAGCCTTGCTCCTTTGCGATGCTCCCAAAGGACCAGGCGAAATTGATTTGCGCTTATAGCTTGAAATATTTGCTGGAGATTTTCTAGAAGAAGCAACAGCAGAAAATAATGATGACATTTCTTTGGAATCTGATTTGCTATTTTCAGGGCCACAACTTTCTTTCCTTGAAGGAGAACTGCTGGGATTCGTGGTAGTAATAGTGGAACTGGTCATAGCTGCAGTTGTAGATGGATTAGTTTTTGCTACTGACAAATCCACTTCTTTCTCCTCGACTACGACGATAGACTTGTCTTCTTGTTGTCTCTCTCTTTTTTCCTTTGCTGGCGATGATGATAACGACGGAGAAGGAGGCACAGCCACCGCTGGAGATGCTGGTACTGCAGATACTTTCTCAGACTGGCGAGTAATGGTACTGGTTGAATTGTTATTTATCCCGAAATTGCCAGTACAGTTGTTACTGCCGCTGACATCAAGATTTACTGCTTGTGTTGCTGATGTGATGGTTGATGGTGGTGGTGGTGGTGCAGCTGCTGAAGTACTAACAAGCTTGCTACGAGCATTACTTCTCACACCACCAGCATTGTTTCCTCTTTGCTGATGGCTACTCTTGAGAATACTACTTGTCGAAGCATTTCGAGATTTTGAATACGTTCCGTATGGTCGAGTCACTCCTGATTTGCTCTTGGAACCTCGACCAGAAGAGGATGGTGCTGCTGTTGCTGGGCCCCCTGAGGATGTGCTATTTCTCTGATTTCTCGTATTTTGCCTTTGTATAGTTATACAAATGTCACCAACAGCTAGGGTTGTACATGGGAGTTGAAGCAATTTTTCCGTCAGCTTTGGTGCGGATGATACCCAGCCTCGGTCGCGGACAAAAAATGGTTGTTCAGGAGAAGATTCCACTATCACCTACAAGAGAAAATTGAAGAAAAACATTATAAATATATTATATCGATTCAGAATTTGAGAGCCCGTAATATTATGACCCTGTCCTTCCTTTGTTCAATGTCATTTGAAGAAAATAAATACTTCAGTAGTGTGAGAATTCACATGGATATACTGTACATAATATATGTGTTCTACTTTCTTGGAGAAAGTTTCTCTGTACGCTATTTTTGGCTTGAAAGAAAACTGCATGGTCGTGTCTTCTCAATGAAAGCTCATTCTTAATGAGAAAGTATCATTTATTTAGCCATTCCACCTGCTAATCAAAAAACGACTAGAAATAAAAATTCGAATGAAATGATACCACAAATATTTTCAAGAAAAACAGCATCGTGCTTTTGTATTCGCGTATTCTGTTGCAATCTTGTTTTGGTTTCTCATGCACTGATATAGACTACTGTATTTGTATGTAATGTCAAGAGCTCAAGGTTAGCTTCCCAATAGTACTACATAATATTTGTACTATTCATCATTAATAATGAATGTGCTGGAAAGTGAGCTTCAAAAAATAATAAGTCCAAAACGTTAGCTCTTTTGGTATTTGGTCAGTGTTATTTTCACCTGTCAATTTTCTCAATCCTGCTTATTGACTGTTTGAGTCATAGTCCAAGAAAAGGAAAATTTTGCGATATAGTCTACCCATAACTCAGCCCACGTACCACAAAATACAAACTGAACTTGAGTTACCCGTCAGTAGGTTTTGAGTTGACGGTGAAATGTATTTTTGCAAAAATAAAAAAAATTAATCTATTCAAAACGTATGAGAGAATTTTTTTTTGCAGATATCTCCAGTATTATCTCAATAAAAAATGATGTTCATTTCTGCGAGTACTACTACAAGACTCGTGAGGTGTTATGTTATCTAGCGTAATTCATGTTATGAAACATGATACCAACCAACCTCTAATTATGATATTGAAAGCCATGCCGCTAGCAAATACTTATAACACCTCATCCCGTCATTCCCACAGGCTTCATGGGAAAGTAAGTAGCATTTCAGGTTGCTTAAGGTATTCGTTGTTTCTTTTCGATTTTTACACCAATAATGATAATTGCATGCATACGTATGTGTGTAATGATAGCGATATTTTTTTGTTTTAATTAAAATAAACCCATTCAGTAGTAGAATTCGGACAATGCCCTGTTTTTTTTGCGAAAAGCAATGTTGATGCTGAATGCAGAATCAATTACACAAGGAAAGGGAATAAGGAAATCCTTCCTGCGTTATAGAAACTTTTTCATATTCCAGTTCGAGATAAGCTGCATCAATGAAGATTAGTATTTTTATAAATTTCTCTCGGTTTACTGCTCGTCATTAAATGAAACATGAAACTTGTCTTGTTGCTGCTCCTACCATCATCACCCCATTTCTCACACACGAAATACAGAATACTTACGATGACCGATCCCAGATTTGTTACCCCACTTGCATCATTGGCAATAATTGTGTTTGGGGTAATAACCGATGGTCCCAAAAAATGGCTGTCCTCAGCAGATCAAATTTTATTGCTTTTCAAAGGATGGCTCATGCTAACGGTCATACTTTCTGTTGCAATCCATGGAGTCGTACTCGGATCAAATCATCTTGGAGGGAATAACCAGAATCTCGTAGAAAATGAAGAAGAGCAGCAGGATGAGGAAGAAGAACAGGCAAAAGTTGTGCCACCAGTTGTACCTATTGTCTCACCACCACCAAATCCAATGGAGGTGCCAGTTCCAGTGCCAATGCCAAACTCTCTTTGTGCATTTTGCGGTTACGCGCATAATAAGAATTGCAGATAATATGTCGAAGTATGTACATCGCCCAAGTCAATTCGAATTTGAAATAAAAAATAACATAGCTAGGGAAAGTTACATATGTCGATTCACGAAAGACCAGACCAGCTTTACTAACAACCAGTCAATTTCGTATTTAATGCAGCTTAATAAAATGTGTTTGATATAACTTAAAAGAATTTTGTGTGTCAGCATAAGAAACCTGGATTCGTCATCTTAATTTTGGTATGAATGACAGTGCTTTTTGTAAAACTTAAAAGTTTACCTCCAGCGGCGATTTACAGTGTCGCAACACGGCTTTGCCAATATCAGTTCTTTTCCTATAGTAAACATAGCCATCTTGAATTACACGCTACAATGCTACCGTATTACCACCACCGTATTGACTTCAAAGCCAACTTATTCCTTTCCTTTTCAAAGAAAATCAAAGCAGAGAGTCTGGAAATTTGTGTCATGAAGGGAAAACATGAAAGACACGGTGAGTCTCCTGCAGAGAAATTATTATTGCCGTGAGTAGTTGTGTGCTTGTTTACACAAGAGCTGGAGGAAATAAGCAGATCACGTCATGCATTCATCGTTTGTCTGTCGTTGACGTAAAAGTTGTCACATTTTTTTTGTCTTTGTTGTCAACCAGGTGGTGGTGACTTAACTTAATGATAGAGATTGCGGAGACTGAAACTGGTGACAAGAGGAAAATCGCATTTCTGATAAGACTTTATAGAAAAAAAATTCAAGGAAGGGAAAGCCAGTTTTGGTTTATGATCCATAATCAATGATAAGACAAGCCTCAACTTTTTATCATTGCAAGTTGGGAAAATATAATTTAGAAAATACCTAAAACGTTTTTTTCCTTTGACACAAAAACAATAAATAGCCTTAAAAAAACTTGACCGTGTCGTGTCACAGTCACAGCTTGCAATGATTTATTCTTTATTTAAAAATAAAAGTTTTTTTATCATTAAAAATTTGTACAATGTACATGAGTTATCCCGATTATTGCAAAGCAAGTTTTTTTTGTTATCAGTGACCTGAACTGGTTATATTTTTATCAAATAAAAATCACAATTTTTTATTTAAAAAAAGATAATCTACTGATCAAAATAGTTTTGCCGGTCAAGGAAAGATTACAAGATGAAGTATAAATTCCATCCAAACACGCCAAATTTATGATGTGGACGGTCACTGGTCACACATTTTCATTTGTAAATGTGATGACTACTGTTTGACGTGTTGTGAAGAAAATATGCATACGCCATTATAAAAAATGTAAAAGATTCTGGTTTTTAATCCGTTTTTATGTTATCAATGAATCATTTTGTCAGACACATAGGTACACATAAAGTTGCTGGTATTTTTTTTGCCTGCAGGAGTAGTAGTAGTACTCTCATCTTCTCTAGCATATACACACCTGCAACAACTTTTGTAAATACTTCCACATTTTTGATACTGCTGCTCAGCAGTTGAACAAGCTGCTTTAAATTCACTCCTCAACAATAACAACAACGTATCGGCAACAACATAAATAAAAAAATCAGTAAATTTTCTATGATTTGATAACAACTTTCCACACAGACTTGGTGAAAGAAGAAATATGGAAAGACCAGAAGAAACTTTTTTTTTACTCTCTCTCTGGCTTAGTTTGCAAAAATTAATGTAGTGTACACATTTCACCTGTCAGCAACAACGCAAAAATTATCTTAAGGTATGATATGGTTTGTGTAGTAGTATCTCTGTGTACAAGTGAATGTAGCAGGTTTGCTAAAGGAATTTAGAATTTATTGTATAATATGTTAATAACGACAATAACAATTAAAAACAACCTCTGCAGGCATCTTCTTCTGCTTGTCTGCGATAAATGTTATTTTATTATTATTACCTATTCTTATGAACGAACAGTAGTCGAAATTAATTTGATTGTATCTTTTCAAAGTAAATACATAAATAAAATAATTTGCCTTTTGGCAGAAAATGGAACGGTGGTAGTAGTGATGGTGGAGAAAAACAAGTACGCTTGACTGGTAGTAGTATATTGACTTATAAGCAAAATTGAATGAGTTGAAGGAGAAGAATGTACAATTTAGGGTATGTCATGTCATATGAAAATCGGTAGAGTAATTTATTGAATAGATTAAACGTGTGATTGCTGCATGTTTTTAAGAAGCTTTGAAAGAGAGCGGTTGAAATGTTTCATGTTTTTTTTGTGGCACCAGCAGCACACGGGTTTCTTGATCAAGATATTATGAATTTCTTAAACAACCAGATTTTTCTGGCGAGGAGTAAGTCAATGCATTTACATTACAAGTTTGTGTTACATGTCAATTCTGGTGGTTGATGGAAAATTTGAAAATAAAATAATTTTGAGCTTTCCCTCATATCTTGATTGCGAAAAGTGCAAAATGCGAAGTAATTTAGCCATAAATATTTTGCTGGTGAGTGACACGCCGACACTCTTCCTAGTTTTTTTGGAACCGGAAATTTTCCATGTATAAATGAAAAGTTATTTAAGTGAATGTTTTGATGCTAATCAGACAGGTATAATTTTCATGTTATGACGTGTTCCAAAAATTCATCATAATATATAATGTGTATACGGCAGTGGCAGCAGACAGCAGCGGTGAGGTGATTGGAGGTGATGATTAAATTAAAACATATATTTTACTGGGCTTTGCTTGCTTGCTCAGAAGAAAAACATGTAAAGTTGGTATCTCGCCAAACGATTTATGTAGAATTGTACTGAAAGGTGACCGTCGCGTCATCATCCTATGAAAAATGATGTGAAAGAGACAACCGCAGATAATAAAGTTGGCAAAAGTTAAATATTATCTGAAAAGCTAATGTACTAGCCCCATTTCGCAATCAGAAGAAACTAAAGTTTTAAATTGAGTTCAGCCGTTGAGTTGACGTGAAGTTTGTGAATTTGATTACATTTTAGCAAGTCAAAATATTTTAATAAGACGTATTTACACAGGATACAGAGAGTAGCCAACCGTACAATAAATATATTTTCTCAAAGTCACATAAATGACATGTGTTTTATTATCCAGTTCAAAGGATCTGAAACCAGGGTCATCATGATATTCTGGGTATGTTTGCCAGACAAAAACAAAATTGCTAAACATTCAGCATTTTCTTCTATTTTTATTTTCTACGATTCTTTTTTAGGTATGTAAAAAGAAAACCAATTTTCTTGCCGATGGTTGGGATATAATCCACATTATCTTGAGAACAATTTAAAAAATCAAATAAAAAATAAATATATTCAGGTCTTCAGGATTTATTTACCTAGTCGGGTCCAGGCGTTAGTAAAAAAAGTAATTTGAAGAAATATTGAACTGTCAGTGTCCATTAAATCAAGGCACAAAGTGATGAGTTATAATCTCAGATTTGAAGCATTAACATCATTACTATTGTTATCAAACTGAAATAGGTACCTACCATACCATCACCATCATTCATGATATGATCATGATCACATTCCAGTGAGCTGTTAAGAAGATCAGTAAGTTAAGTAGGTACATGT
>JAHZMZ010000766.1:0-20340 GCA_027743805.1 Lepidocyrtoides sp. E14
TGAATAAAGTCAGTATTTATTTTTTTATTAACGAATTAAAGCTTTGCATTTTTGGTTCCATTTGCAATTTTTATTGCACTCTGATTGAACACATTATCCATGATTAGAAGATATTACTTTCAGCACCGTGAAAAACAAAGTGTTTAAAAAAGTCATGAGATCAGTCAAGTATTATTTCAATTTACAAAAAATGTAAAGGAAGATCATTCAAATGAGGAATATTATTCAGATCGGGAAATCTTAGGCCCTATATTTATCAGATAAATTATCACAGATATCGGTTAAAGAAGCTAAGTAGAACACACTATAGATAAATTATTTTTTGATTGTATTTAAGGTGTACAACAAACGATCATTATTTGTTTTTCATTAATCCTAATACTTTTGGAGTCCAAATCGGATTAAAAATCTATTCTAGAAGCGTCGTAGACTACCGCTACTACTTGCTACAATAATAAACTATTAAACTACTCCGCGAGTATATCATCAGTTCAGTTCTACTCTGATGGTTTCATTGATTGTCAGATAGCTCGAAAATGATCTCCTTTTCCGATATCCACTATACGAATATTTGAGAAGGCTGCAATCATCTGAAAAATATAGAAAAGTGAATTAAGCACAACACAAAGTCATTTCATATTTCATACCTTACAGTAAACAATTTAAATAATCTTTTAATAGTGTCCGCTTTAAATTTAATAATTCCAATTTTTTGCAGTTTTTTTCACAAACAGGAGCTTACTATGATTATATGATATTCATCATACTAAATGCAAAAACGCTTTTTCAGAAAGTATAGCATAAAAAAGTGTGTTTAGAAAGTACAATTTTGCTTAAATAGTTTTCGTTTTTAGATTGCCGTATAAGTAGTATATTTAGATTTTTAAATCATGAATAACTTATAAATAAGCGTTTACTTTTATTTACTTTATAAGAGAATTTGTTTAGTGAGAGATTATATTTTTATTTACCTTCCTGTGACTTCTTTCATGTAAGGATATTTGATATTTTCAGCTTCTTTCATAGGAAAACTGGATTGTATCAAGAATGAGAGTGTCGCTCACAGTGAGATTTTAGTTTCAACAAAATTTTCTTTCAATAAGCGACTCAAAGCGATTAACGCATGTCCAAAAGTCAGTTCCATCAAGAAAAACATTTGGTCCAATCAATATGACACAACTCATCATTTTCCCAAGGTTGCATCTCTTTGTGTCTAGAGGCGCATTAGTAAACGACGCACAACAACGAAACGCCGAATGGAATACATGATCATTTTATAACCCCTCCGCTTTTAATAATACAAGTAATTTTTCAAAGTGTTTCAAAACAGGTCTATATAGTTAGTAGTGTTTTATTTCAAAAACTTTGCTTCAGATTTACATATTTCGTAAAGACTTCGGTGGTGTCAAGCTTAATGCAAGGTGTATTTACTTACGACGACCAAGTGTAACGTACAAAATAACTCAAGTTTGAATGGTTACGCTGATAAATGTGAAAGTAGATTTTTTTTCATTTTCATTCAGTATTTTTGTTCCGCAAAGAAGTTCCTCAAGCTTTCATTCTTAAAAAAGGTAAAGAGAGTGTTTTTTTGAATTTGGATTGAGATAAAAAAAATTACACCACGTTATTATGCTGTCATATTGTTAAATTATTCTTGAAGGTGTGATCTCGTTATCCTCAAGATCAAAAGATTTTCTTTTGGTTAATCAGACCCCGTGTGTTTTCAAGTCAACGTACGCATATAGGTATTACCATCATTATGATCTTCACGCGACAACTACTATTATTATGATGGGAACATGAGGACTTCATAACAATGAATGAATGCATGCATGTCTTTTTATTATATGCTGTAAAATAAAATGAAACTGACTGGGTATAGATAAATATACAGACATTGTTTATAATCAGTAGTAGTAGTGGTGGTAGTAGATATGCACAATTATGATCCCTTCCAGGCATTAGGTATGACGGCCATCGTTATCAGAAGCAGTATATATAAATCCTAAGCCAGCATCAAGAAGACCAACCTATAAAAAATGGTGGACCGTTTTCCTTGTTTCACTTGTTTCCTGTCTTAGAGCAGTATGCTCTCTTTAAAAAAGCTGTTTGAAGAAGGAGCAGTTCTACATCAAAATATTCTGATCATTGTAAAAGTAGTACGGAACTGCTTAAAATAGATAAAAAAATTAACAAAATTTTTCAACCGTAAACCGAATTATGCACGACGGTTTTAAATTTCTGAAATGAAATTTTCATGTAGATAATTATTGAGTATAGAGGGTACGGTTTGACAGACTGAATCGATGAAATCATAACAAGTCTTGTTCAGTGTGTCTCATCCGCGTCCTGATTGTTCTTATTATTCAGCAGAAAGTTTAATAATATGCACCTGTCCTGACACAAGTACAAAATTTATGAATATGCTTGCTGTCATTTCTATAAACTTGAGTTTTGACGATGATGATGGTTACATACAGAGGATACACCACCGCTTTATTAAGTAAAAAGATTTTTCCTGGATTTCAACTGTACTACGGATGAACAAGTATAGGGGGAAAATGATAGATTGTTATTGTAAAAAAGCTATAAATGAAAATGGTCTACAAAAAGGAGCGTACCAAGACGTGAGTGCTTTTTCATGCCTGAATGTAACTAATACTAAAGAATGCTGGAACGGAGAAAGAGCACACAATATATAAGGAGGCACGTGCAAGTTTGCATACTTTTTATCGGAAAAATTTGATTTTTCAAATTCAAGGTTGCACTGGAGCACATAAATTAGTACCGTAAATGTACAGTGAACACGAATGAAAATGATGAGAATGATACAATGTAACGCAAGTAATGATAATAACAGCAAACGTCTGATATGCTAATCGCTATCGACGTCGTCATTTCATAGTCCACATCACCGGATGAAGCCATCATCATAAAAGTAATCATAACAAGGAGAAAATAAGAGAAAAAAAATTCTGGTTCAATACCAAGATAATAATTTCAAACAACACATTTTAAACAAGAAAATGTTTCTTATTACAAATCATGCAGCAGGTAATATGTGTTTGGTATTCCCCTTAGGGATAGATGATGGCAAAGAATTAAGCTGAAGTTATGAATATGCTAAAAAAAGGCTACATTTTTTATATTTATGCTGCTGCCTTCACATTATAATAATATGCACATTTTAAACTATTTATATGAGCACTCGGCATTCACGCACAGAAAGCGAGAACTACAGAACCCAGCAAGTAACTGTTCTCCATGAATAACTTGTTATTTCAGTGTACCTCAATAAAAGTAATGACAGGACGGGATGCACAAAAAAATATCCCGTGGGAATAATACAAGAAAAACGGAGAGCGAGAGCAGTTACGCATTTCGATTAAATATTTTTTTTTAGTTTCCTTTCTTTCCATGTCCCTACTCCCTACTACTCACTCAGCTAGATGTTTGTTTTCTTTAGTACCCTAAAGCTCAATGAGTAAATACAGTTCATAAATTCACTACATTTTTCTACTGGTCGCTTCATTTTTTTTCATCGAGAAAGGTAAATAGACAAAATATGTAAGTACCCGTATTACGCAACCAGTATGCATCTATAGGCATTCTGAATTTTTTTATCTGATGGATGATAGGGATTAGCAGAAAGTACTTATGATTTTACAATTATTTGAAGACAGTTTCAATAGCATGGTAGTAATTTTAAGAAAATAATAAGAACAATAACAGGGAAAAAGGTAATTTATCATGATTTACGCTTTTTCTCATCATTACAAATCTCTTCAACAGTTTTATCCATAAGAAGGAATCCAAAACTGCAGTGCTAGTGTGTAGGATGTGAACAAAAGAGTATAAATTGTGCAAAGTTATTTTTAACAATCATTAGGCAATCTGAAATACGAGATTTGTTTAGTGATTAGAATTATCATTTGAATTACGACTCGAAGTAAAGTCTGAATGAAAAAGATGCTTTTAAATTGCTCAAGTTAATCATAGTATTATTACCATTTAGTAATTGGTAATGTTTTTATTGACCACCATGAAATTTAAGAGACACTTAAAAGCAGTAGTAGTAATTGTAAAACTGTAAACTTACCTCATTAAAGAAAAATCATAATACCATTTTTACATTTTCAGCTTGATAATTTTATTGCGCAAAAAATCAAGGATGTTTATTAATGAGAGATAACGTGGAGCATTATAGCATTCTCTTTGTGTAATGCTTGAGATATATGTAAGTACACATAAAATTCTTCATTCATGGAATAAAAGAAAGGAAGTAGGTTTAAAACTTTTAGAAAAAACAATCCAACATTGAAAGAAAACAGAGGCGAAGCATATAATTATATGCTTTGACATCAATGATTTCCTGTAAAATTTAACAAAATCGGGTACTTAAAAAACGATAACAAAAATCAGTTAAAATTTCATCTTTTAGCTCGGCACAAAACCATAAAAAACAAGGAAAACCTGAAGCAAAACATGTAGCTGTTTTAAAAACAATTAGCAGAATATAATAACTTTGTTAGTGTTAGTGAATGGTCGGTGAGGTCGCTTATCATCAACCAACAAATAGTAGACATCAATCAAAGTCATTTTTACAGTTTTCCGGTGATCTTTTATGCAAGTGTATTTATCCACAAAGAGTCACAGGATTTTTTTTTCATTTTTTTGGCTACAGCGTACAAAAAAAAGTTTTTTTTAGAAGATTTGAAAGTGTAAAGGAACAAAAGCAAGGTCACATTTAGATGGTTACAAAATTGGGTTTAATATCTTATTGTAATTCAGTTAGTTCACAGACAGATAGCTGGAATAAAAAATCCACGAGAGGAAAAAGTTTGCCATTTTTCCTTCAAGAGTTTTACACTGTGCTGAACTGTACATTTGTAAAACGAATGGTTTCGGGTTCAGGGGAGCATAGGTAGACACCATGGCCAGAAAAAAACACACAGTTAAGGAAATAGGTATGGATTTCCATCAAAGAGAATAAAGAACAGTAACCCAAAGTTCATACATTAAGCAAACCGTCACATCGAGTGTATAAAAAAATTAGTGTTAAAATTTGAAACCTCAAACAGTCGATGAGTCTTCCGTAGCAAATTCTTGCTATTAAATAATTAAACGAACAAAAAACTGTCAAAACAGAGCTCGGCAAGTTGCAACAAAAAATCCTTTTGCTTCTTTTAGGGAATTCAAAGATAAAAAAATAAGAAGACTTTTTCTACATGTTTTGTGGTATGTATTTTTTTCTCAAAAGTATGAACACATTCTCGTAGCATTCAAAAACCCGGAACTCATTGTCATTAAAAACTTTTTTTCTTAATTTTTTGAGAGGCTTGAGGCTTTCCAGCAGCAGTACAGTAAAAAGAGTGACTATATATATTTTTAAGTAGACTATGGGGAACTACATATGTACTTCATAGTTTTGTCTCACTCGACAATGATTCAGGAAGGGGTCACCTCGATTTCACAATCCCAATTTAATTTAAATGGCTTATTTGCTTATTACAAAGCAAGCGCACAAATCCGTAGGCTAATAATGACAAGTATTTATCTGTTTTTCAATGTGATCGCAAAGTAAAAATTACCAAAAGTGAGACAACTTCGTGCAAAATGTGTCATGTGTCCACCCACACTCATCAATGGTATGTATTTTATCAAGAATATGTTGATCCACATCAAAAATTACAGTTATCAATTGTAAGCATGTCCACAGGCCACTGAAATTATTTCAAAGACAACTCCGACAAATTATTGGTGCATAATTAACTCAGGTACAAAAAGGTAAAAACATAATACTTGAACTTTTACTATGGGGCGAAGTGAGTGAAATATGAAGCAAATACAAGTTTTTGTAAAAATGATTTTTATAGACCCAGAATGATTAACACATTTTCATATTTTTTTTTGCATTTACTACGCAAACACTTACTGGTATGAAGTGGTGTTACTCAAAGGTTTTTAAGCACTTGGTCCAGTTTTGTCCTTAAGCGATCCCAATATTTTTTTTATAAATACTCGTGTAATGAACGACCGCAAATAGAAAACTTTAAAAAAATACCGCCGCAAAACCGTACTGTAGTTACAATCAAGTTGGCAGTTGAAACCGATTTCTTTGCCGTTACATTATAGACAATTTTTCCTAAAAGTAAGTACCCATTTGTAGGTTAGGTCAGGTATGGTGGTAGTATGGTTTCATTTACTTTTGTCTCGATCCTTCAACCAAAATATGATTTTAACAGTTTTTGTATACGTTTGTTTGTTTTTATGTAGAAATTTGAAATAACAGTGGTCACGATTCACGAAAGTCATGAATGTCAGGATTCAATTCACGTAAACATAAGTTTTTACAAAATGACGAGAACTTATATTACCGAACCAGAAGCTCAAATTGCTTATAAGCTCGAATGATACTTTCAGTTTAAGCACGCACAACCATTTTAGGTTCTTTTTCTCAGTAAATCGTAAATTAAGCTGACTTAATCTGCGAGACAGAACACGCTCATTGTGATTCACGTTTTAAGATTGTAATCATCTGCAGATTTTTCTAGCAATAAAACTTTTTCATTGTTTTCATCCGTACAAAAAACTACAATTGAACAAATGGTGAAATTCATGTACATACATTTTTGTTTTATGTTGACCGTATTATCTAGAATAATATCAAATGGGCCAAACCAAGTTTTCAAAACAGAATTTTATCTTTTCAAACTTTATTTGCTTCTATTCAGTTGTAAACTTGTACTGGCACAAACATAGCCTCCACACATCCATCCGGATGAAACAGATACCAACGAAAACAATGCATTACGCAATCAACACGAATGAAAAACTGAATTGAAACTTTATTTGTTTTTGCCAATTACTGTGTAGATGTACTGATTTCCGAATGGTGACAGACAACCCACGTAACGAAACAGACATACCATTGTCTTCCATTGCCCCAATTCACCACAACTTGATCTAATTACTGACAGCGAAAGTGTACATACACATATGTGGCTGACTACTAATTTTGACTTGTAATTTCCCTAATGTTAATATAAACAATAGATAGAGACACTCAGCAATAATAGAAAACAAACACCCTATGTGTATTGAATAACCATCCAATTAAATCTGGTACGCCCCATTCAATGAAACGATGTAAAGGCAATGCCTTCAACAACTACAAACATTATTATACACACCTTGCGTATAATAAAAATGGAAAACCGTAAGCGTAGAAGCTCATGAATAATGTATTTAGGCTCCGGTAAATTTTCATCAAGTGGCTGCAGATTGGAGATGAACGGATTGCTCATTGAAACTAGAAAGAGGTGATGAGGTATATTTTAGATTATTTATGGCAGATAGTATGCTGATGATGATGATAATAATAAGATAAGAATCTTTTAAATGGAAAGAAAAAGAAGATGCTAGCAATAGGCACTTATCTCAAGAAGACAATGAATCTGAAAATTCATTCACCGGAGCAGCTGCTACCATGAAATACAAAGATGGATGGAAATAGTAATGCTAATAATCATACTCCACTAAAATTGGGATAATGATGGACTAGTAAGTTTTTGAAATAATAATTTGCTAGAAAATAACAATGAAAAAGTATTGAGATTTAAATTACTTTTTAAAGCAAATTCAGATGCTAAACGCACTGACAGCTCCTGCTAAACCGAAGATTGTCTTTGTCCTTTCATACAAGTGTTTTGCAAAATTACTGAATTATATAGATTACAATGCATATCTTTTATTTAGAGAGTGGTTCACAATGATTTTTTAATTTCTCACAGAAAGGTCAGATAAACTGTCTGAGAAAGTGAAGAAAAAGGGGCCACAAATTGTCTACCCAGAAAATCAAATCAGCAGAAGGGTTATTTAAATTAAATTAAATCGATCCAGGTACCAAATTGCCATTTTTTGTTTCAAGGAGGAAGTTGCAGGTGTAGATTCATGAGATAAATAAATACGTTAAAAATTTATTCTTAGTACTTCATGCCAACTCAGACGGTGAAACTTGCCATGCATGCACATCATTGCTCCTTTAAAAAAATATTTTCTTCAGATGAACTTTCGTTTAAATTTTCATCCAATAAAGAAAATCAAAGCATATCTACATTGTAAACCTTATCCAAAGAATCCATTGTAAATCGTAATAATATTCCAGCTGCATACATGCATTCATTATTCACTATTCACGCCGAAAATGACGACATCTTGCAATAATTACGAAAGGGGTAACTGGTTTGCAAAAAAATAGACCAAAAGCTCAATCATTTATTTCTTCCCAACAGGCAAAAAATCGACAATATTTCATAAAAATGCAATGTTTAATTCTTGCCGTACGAAGGAAGACAGGCAGCAACCAATCCCATCGCGTGCAATTGTTGAGGGGATACATAAAAGTATATACAGAAGAATCAATTATTATTCCCCTTGCTAAATGGTTTCAGTTCTACCTAATGATGAACACACAATTATTTCGTAGGTTATCTGGGTATGATTTGTTATAATTGTTATACACCAACACATATGTATACTCTTGCATTTTAGTAAGTTGTATTGGAACGTGAAACATTCACCACCTCTGCTCAAACGTGAAAATGTTTCGTCATGATGACGTCTCATTAGCGAAGTAGTAGACATTTTGTGCAATAAATTAAAACGCTGGCACTTACACCTTTTTGCTCGTTACAACAAAAAATATAACCTATTGAATTACTCTTCGAAAATGCTGACTTATTGAAATTCACCTTGAGAAGACAAAAGTAAAAAATCACATTTGTATGAACAGTAGTATTCAAGAATCACTTTTGTACGTACGTACCAATTTCACTTAGTCCTTCTGACGATGACAACACAAATTCATTCAAGTATTCATACAAATCTATGACTTCTATGATTAATTAGGTATGAATTTTAATAAGTTATGAGCTTGATTAAATGCATCAATTTTTATTCAAAATGTCGTACAATATTGGGATTGGGTAACATGGCGTCGCATTGTGTGCCCTTGGTCAACTATGAAGTTTTTATACCGTTTCTAACATCCTTTTACTTCTTCACTTTTTACCCTTCTCACTACATGAGCATAAATTAAACACTGAATTGGATACAACAGAACTAGAAAAAACTTTAGTGACTTGAATGACATCTTTGCGTGAATTTTTTATTTCTTAAAGATACATCCGTGATCATCATAATATCAGGATTTACTATCCATTAAATAATTCGCCTCCTCCAAAAGAAGATTCTCGTTTCAAGTCGTTTCTATACCTTGAAAATTTGTGTAAATTTTTATCCTCTGAATGCATGCATGTAAATGTAGCGATAATTTTGGCGAATCCTTGTAAAACAGCTCATTAAATTTAGTCCATAATCAGGCAGACTTGAGGCGTCCAGTTTTTTAAAAAATCTGAGAAAANTCTGAATGCATGCATGTAAATGTAGCGATAATTTTGGCGAATCCTTGTAAAACAGCTCATTAAATTTAGTCCATAATCAGGCAGACTTGAGGCGTCCAGTTTTTTAAAAAATCTGAGAAAATAAGATAGGCAAGCTATCTTTAATGCATAACTGACATAATTATTGGCTCCTGAAAATACATACAAACATATACCTTTTATGTACATATGCATGTAACTGTAAATTCAATCAACAAGCTTCTCCAGTAACTTAATTATATTCTTAATCAAAAGTGACAACGTAATGCATTCATGCAATTTCTGACAAATTTAATATCTCTCTCTCCAATCTCAGTAAAGTAAGTCTATCCCTCATAAACTTTTAATACCACTGACCCCAAAAACATGCTCTTTAACACATCATACGGATCAACAAGTCAACTTAGATTTTTGGAGAGCGTGGATTCGTCTTGAGAAAGAAGACGAATGCAATTTTATGCAAACATGATATGAATGCTAAAATGTTATTCATCCATGGAGGTAACATAACACTTCCACCATTCATCCCAACAACTTTTTTCTTCGACTTATGACTTAATGTTAAACACAGTTAAAAAGTGAACTTATATAAGCATAATCCGTATAATACTATTATGGAGATAAAAGTCTATTCCACAAGTCTTTTCATTGGAATAAAAAAAGTCGCACATATGTGTGGTACTGATTATTAACACAGATTAAGAAATGATGACCATGAGAAGAAGAAAAAACATTGTAAAAATACGTTATAGTCGTAAGCTACACATTCCACTACGGCTTCAGCTTCATAATTTCACAAACCAATAATGCCTGCATTACTCACTGCATTTTTATGCTAGACTTCTTATTTCATGCTCAACAATTTTTATTTATCTCAAGTTGAATTCGCAAAGTAAAGTGTAAAGGTAGGCTAGGTAAGTATGATGGAATATTATGTATGCATATCATTATTATTATTATTTTGTGATGATGAGGGAAGAGTTCGCGATGATGCAATTTTACAAATTGACTTTTGTTCACTACAAAAAGAAGATATACGATTGCAAATAAAAACGGTCTCAACAAGAGTTTGTCGTGAGATAATACTACACAAGGCATTCTTGAACAAGTCCAAGTCAAGCTTGAATGAGCAAACTAACACTACGCAAATAAAGCTATAATCATCACATCAACGCATTGCATTAAGTTTTACCAAAAAAACTTTACAATGCAATGGAAGTCTAGAGATAACAAGTGTGTGCACAAAATTGGCTCTATGGTGTATAACATTCAGCAAAAATGGAGAAGAAAATGGTATCCAATTTGCCCTAAGAAATATTTATCAGCAGCAGCACTACAACAAAAATCGATTTATATGCATTTGTGAATCCATTCCCACCATCTGTAGTATTTTATATGCTGTGTGATTACATCATCATTACTTACATTTCATTATAATAATATTTTACAACTTGTCAGCTTGGCTTTTCAACTTCAAAAAGCTTTACAAGTTGTCATTTACAAGCATACAACTCAACGCAGCATAATATGATTTATATTTTACAAAGTTTAATATTCCACACACTCTTGATAGTCTTCTAGTGCAAAATGGAAGCCACACTTGTCAATATGTCAATTTTATGCCAATGAGCCCAAATAAAAATTGTTAAAATCTGCTGGTATGAAACTGACTGCAACTGCAGATGCATGGTAAATGGTTTTGAAAATGCAGTAGTTATTGAGAAGAGAGAAGTATGCGAAAGAATAAAAAGGCAAAGAAGGATGTTATTATTCAAATCACAAGCTCACCCAAGTTGTCTCCAAAGCCAAATGTCGGGGAAAAGATGACAAGACAAATGACAACATTTACAATCGAGCGCCTCATTTTTACACTTTTTTCAAACAGATCCATTTGCAAAATTATATCGACCTACTATGTGGTTTTTACTAACGGCTAGTGTCTCTTCTCGACATCATCACCCAATAGCATTGATTTGTCTAACAATTATACGCATAGGCAACCATTTCTCAGAGTTATACAAACCAGTTAGTTAACCACTACTGCACCCTTGCGTTTTATTTCGCACACACTCACACATAGTAAAACTTTATTTATAACCAAAAACGTACTTCAATGAGATATGTAACATTTTCTTATGTTGTTTCTATACTTTTTAAGATGCTATAATCATTCGCAAAGAAACTTGTTTCACATTTGCATAAATTCGTTAAAAAAAGGAATGCACGGATTTCCATTTTGAGAAATCATACGTTTCCACCACGTTAAGCACAGTTTTTAAGAGTGACAAAAACTCTATTTTCATTGAATAAAAACAAAAACAGTGCAACTCCATGAAGCTGGACGTGACACTTTTATGTCAGCACATTTGATAGATAACTTTCAACAAGTTGGGTTTGCAGTAAGCAGGTATTTTTCCATAAAATGTTATATCAATCAATCAATAGAAAAGCACATGTCAGTGTTTCGAAAGGATATCAGAATTTTGCTTTTCTCAATATTCTTGAAAGACAGACCGCATACACTGCACACTTCTCTCCTTGCTGGTGATGTTCGTCGACCGGCACTCCACCAAGAACTGACGCTTGAATGCAACGCTCTACGTGCTCAACTACCTAACAAGTTTACTTTACTTTACATGCTCACCGTTTATGTGAAACAGTCTCAGAGAGACTGGATGGTTTTCCCGTGCTTCTTATTCTGTTTTTAGAGATTGTTCTTTTTACCATGATTACACACCACTACTACCAACTACCACCACCGCATAAACACGGCTCACCTTATTGAAAGCAAAGTTGGTAAGCTACATTTGCAAGTTTTTGTTTCAGTGGAGGAGTATATTTGGATACAGCACAAGCTAGTGAACTTCACTTTTAGTGAAGCATCCATCTTTCAACATCACACTGGTATGGAATTAAATTACTTTTCAATGATACCTATTTACCAATTCTCTCTTTGCTGCTCTTTGAAAATAAATGCAGTTCATGCTTTATAGGCAAACTGAAAAAATAAGAGCTTGCCGCAGCGTCAAAGCTATAGACGTATGTAATGTATAATGTAACTTCATCCGTAACAAATCGAAGAGATTTGTACCATTACTTTACTACAAGTTACTTTTTACTAATACCTGCTTGGGTTTGTGTATAGCCATAGCCGCTGGCAAAATTGACAATTGACCACATCCACACTATACCCGGTGTGATTTTAAAAGAATAAATTTTTTTTAGCGTATTTCAAAATTGAGACAGTAAATACACACTACTGTACTGGACCGGGAGTGACGCAGAGATAGTAGTAGTACAGGAATTGATCAGTATAAAAATACCACTGACACGACCGTCCAAAAATAGTACGTTACAATTACAAAAACTTTTTAATTAGATGAAAATTAGAACGATTTTAGAGGAAAATTGCATATTGGTTATCTAGATTTCGACTACTAATTTTTAAACTTAACCATACGACCACCACTACCTTCACCTAAAACACCCACAGCTGAAGATTGTTCAATTAACCGTATTATACTGACCATAATCATTACATAATGTAGGTAACAATCGCAGGCACCGTGGACCAAGATTTTTGGGATCAGTTTTTACTTGCTCAGCAGATTTATTATATTAAGGGAAGAGCTCTAATGAACAAATATGATTAGGTATTAACATATTTTTTCCATCAGAAGGTCGTCAAGTTTTGTTTTGTAGCACGAAAAAAGATAATACACGAGAGCCACTGAAATAATCTCGGTAATTATTTCCAAACAGGATCAGTTATGAGTTACTGATTTTAAACTTTGCGCCATTTAAAAACTGAGTTGTTTACTTTTTTTAATGAACTGCCGTTTATTACTAAACTTATGAGTTTTCGACACGAAATTTAAAATCATCGCTCTAAATATATTCGCAGGTCTTGAATGCGTGCACCTCGATTTGTATGAAAATTCAGTGTGATTTTATGAACAATTCGAAACGCAATTATTTTAAACAGTTAAGATTAATTTTTAATTTAAGTATCGATTTAGTAAAAATACATGATTTTAAATTTTCCAACCATGTATCACGATATAGTAAAAGTTGGTTTATTTCTAACAAAGAATCAATAACAATATTATAATACTGGGAAATATTAAAATTGATTAAGAAATATTTCTGAAATATATAAAGCAATGTATAGTGACAGCAAACATAACATAATTTTCGCGTAACCTATTTTTCTGGAACGAATATTGACAATCATGGATAAATCAAAGGTTCAAACGTTTTGAGGAAATTTCCATAATTAGTGTTATAGCATACTTCTTACTTTATACAGTAAAGTCATCATTTTCAAAATGAACGGTACATAGAGTTATTACGGGCATAACCATAATCATAATTTTGAATTTCTAACTCATCATTGCTCCACGCATTATGATTTTGCCCATTGGGGTTGGGAATGACAGATCCCCAGTCCTACGTTTAAAGTAAAGATTGGTGTATGTACTTTTTATATTGTGAAATATTTTAAAAAGGAAATTCCTTTGATGTGTAAACATATAGGCAATAACAAACACTAAATTTAACATTTATCTAGAAATTCAATGCATACATGCGTACTATATGCATGCATTTATATATTGACGAAATATTGTAAATTTAAATGGGTATTGTTCAAAAACAATTATTTATATATCTATTGTTTAGCTATTGAATGAATCTTGCTCATGTTACGATAAATTAAATGTCTTGTTTTCTAATCCTTAGAACTTTATTTTAATTAAGAAAAAAGGGAAGTTATAATACAAACTAAACGAAAAAACTATCCTACCATCGTTTTTCAACAAAAACTTTCCTAGATGGTCACCTACTCTCACTAACTTCTATTTACCGCTTTCTTAAAAAACTGCTTGCTCAAACATGATATTAAATTCTTGAGACTAATGCATCGCATCAGCCAACTGAAGTAGTTTTTTTTACGCGTGTTAAACTAATTTCTAACTCCTCCGTTCGTTATGCAAACAATGCATGTTTTTTTTCTATAAATCCCGTATTTACGTCGTTGATAACATTGACAATGTTTATTATTGCCTCGATGAAACGTCTACATGCACGGGAAACGGAACGAAATTAACGTCTTCCACCTCGACCTCCTCTAAAGCCACCCCTATTACCACCACGTCCCCCTCCTCCACCTCCCCTTGGCCCACCCCGATTACCACCCCCTGAAAAGCGGCTTTCTCGTTGCTCGTTACCCCGAAAAGATGATTGCTGATCAAAGCTGTTTGCCATTTGTCCCAGGCCAAATGGTGAAATTTCCTGCAGTGAGGCACAATAATTTGATACCAACATTTTCAAAGTTACATTTTGCTTAGTGCAGTACGCGGTGTTTGCAAAAATATGGCTCATATCTGGCATTTTAACTTTTCAACTGACGATTTCTAAACTTTGCAAAAAAAATACTCCCAGTAGTACAATGAGAATGCCTACCTAAGAGTCGGAATAAACTAATGAAAATTCAATGTTTTGCTTTATGATGCGACTGTATGGGACGTTTCAGCTTCATGTAAATCACTTAACAGAAATATTCGAGATTGAGATTCATAGTATGAATTTCATACTTTAATGTCTACAGCCATTAACATAAATGGTAGTTCAGTGTACTATAAATATATGCAAAAAATAAGTACTAAATGCATTATTAAAACATTGCTTTAATTGCGTACGGTATAAACGTATTTATGAATTTTCAAAATGTATTTACTTTGTAGTGTATTTATAATACGCCACAGTTGGCATTGCAAATCACATGAGGTGACAGTGTGTGATTTTCATTAATAAATGAAAAAAATAATTCGTTTCACCACTTAAAACATTTTAATAAATTGATATTTACAACGCTAATCAGAACATTAAAAATATAGACAACTTAAGCTGATTGTAGAACATATTGACCTTGTAAAACAATGCTTATGGAAATCATTTAGAAATTAGTTTGATTTGATGACCGGTAGATAGAAATTTCGCTCAAAGGTCGCCAACGAGGAAATTCACAATAAAATTCAACAGTGTAAGAGACTACTTGAACTTAAACTGACTTCAACCACTACAAGTATAGTAATGCAATCCGCGACACTAATATGATTGAGTTGGTGGTATACATCAGTTATACACTTCGATTATAGAAACAAGGTTATTCATCGAGTAAAGTAAAAATATGTAAAACATAACATGATATTCATTTTATATAACTTTATCGCATAACTTGCGTTTAAGCATTCCAAAAACGCATAGGTATTTCAAAGCCAACAAAAGTATTCCAATAAACGAATACAAATACATACTTCCGATACAGAAGTTCTCTCTGATTTTCATGTATGGAACATTTTTAAGATATAAGCAGCTTTTCCAATACACCAAACTAACTTACACGGCACAGATTCAAATAGTGAGCATGCTGGTTCAGAGATGAGCTCTTTCATAACACCAATCCGAATTTCCTCATGAATATTATGTCATCAATCATCATTTACAAAGGCTTGAATGAACAGCCAATGCATGATTGTCTGACGCACGATACAAAAAAAGGGATGCTTTGGTTTTCCTTGCAACTTACGAAAACTACTTTAAGTCAGATTAATTATAATTGTATACCCATTGCAATGTTATAGCTGATGCGTAAATTTACGCTTTAGTTTAAGAGAGGTCTATCAGTTATTTTAGGTCAGGTGTCTCGTTTGGATTTAATAGTAATTACGTCAAGAGATTTGGTTTGTTTTCTCACCATTCCGCAGTGCTTCAATATTACTGGTGAGTGCTGACTAACAGAGAAGAATACTTGACTTTCATACTCTCTAGAAACAATTATATCGATTGTGAAACATTTTATGATTGCAACTTAATAATTAACGTAAAAATTTTAGCAGTATGATCCAACGAACGAATGTCAAGCGTTGTTTGTAAATACTCTCTTCCTCTTTGATTTCCTTTTATGCTATTGCTAGTAAGGATTACTAATAATAAGAGTACGGTTAAGTATGAATTAATCAGTCGCATCATTTTTTTACAAACTAGTAATTATTCCGACTCGTCAAATATGAATATATAGCTTTGTTTGCAAGTAAATTATCAATCTGCACTTTCATGTAATATGCAGCCAGAAAATTTTGATTTTTTAAAGTTGATAGCCATAATAGGGCTTTTTCTCGTTTAGATTACAGTAAACTCTCAAATAGCGAGTCGGTAGAATTTTCTTACCCAAGTTGGTCCAGATGAGTTTCCTCCTCCAGAAGAGTTTCCTCCTTGAAGTTGTGCCATTAATCCAGATGGAGGCATTGGGGGTGGAGCCAATGACATTCCGGCTGCATTAGAACGGTCTGTAATTTAAAAAATAAAACAAGACAAAAAATTAAAATCTGCTTTGAACAGTCTTTTATAAAGACTTCACCACTAAACAGTGATCAGAATAAAAAGCAGCCATGGAATATGGTTTCATTAAGTCTTTCAAACGGTAATTCCGTGAATCATCATTTACGCGTATTAAATCACTTGTACTTCCTTATATTGTATATATTACAGAACAATGTAAATACTAATTGCGAATAAGAATTATGCATGTATTAATTCGGACTGATTGATGTGCTGTGTAGCACTAGCAGAGAGAGGAAGAGAATAATCGTTCGAACATTTACTAATCAGAGAAGTACAAGATGTTTAAAATTTAGTTTCTTTTGTCGAACCGAAATCGAGGTCAAAACCAAAAGCACCTCCATTGGGCGATTCTTCGTCATCTAAACCATCCTGACCTATCGGATCCCGAGGAATCATTGGAGCATCACCACCACCGCGGCTGTAACCTCCACCAAAAGTAATCGCTCCCCGTTGCATTCTCTGTTCATGATCAATCTCACGTCGTCTGAGTTCTAAAATTATAAAAATAGTGTTGTACCCGCGTGTGTCACATGAGATTTTTTGAAAATTACTAAACACAAATCAGTTGATTCTATAAGCTTACGTGTTCCATCATCGGCAATCCTTGGTCCAATCTAAGTACAAGTACATACATACAACATAACTTTAGTCGTAAATACATACACAGTGCCTCAATGGGGCTTTTGGTATGAGTAAGAAAATCTCTTAATCAGAGATGACTAAGCATCATTAATTTTCATTTCGCTACTGTACCTCTCTGGCTTTGTAATAAACCAGTTCCCTCTCCTTATTGTACTCCCGTTTGGGCAAATTGATTTCAAGCAAGCCCTCGTCCATCTCGCTCATATCACCCAATTCGGTTATAATGGGGCGTAAGTCAGCAGTAATGAAATAGCACTTTGAGGTGCAAAAGTTATGGGCAGCTAGTGCAAAGTTCTTTCTGGTGAAATCAACAATACCTTCACCAGTTGATTTGCCTTTCTCATCTACGAGTACGATTGCCCGCTCAATCTGCCAATAATTAATCAAAACATCTCAGTATTAGATGGTATTTATGTACGGAAATTTTGGTTCATAAGGCAAAAAGTTACGGTACTACTGACCTCTCCAAAAACAGAGAACGCCAGCTCCAACAGTTCATTGGAGACCATGGGTCCGAGATTCTTGACTTTGACTCTAACACTGGCTGGTGCGAACCGTACCTTTAAAGGTCGTCCTTTGAGTTGATGCTGATCCAGCTCTGCCCGAGCTCTTTCAGCGTTTGTTCGGAAATCCTGTAGATAAATAGATAAAACACGACAAATGTTATTCAAAAAAAAAACGCACAGTAATCAGTGTAAAATATTTACAGTTACGCATACATATCAGACCCAAGAGCAGCCAATGGAATAGTTATCATTGGTGTAAATCAATCGGTAATTCCGTAAATCATCATTATATACTCGAAGTTTTGAAGTACATAAATATAAGCTTAAGCTATCAACACTTACCATTTTAAGGAAAGCAAAATTCTTTTCTCGGTTCAGAAACAATTCATCAATTTCTCCGAACGCAACGAAGAGCTCTTTAACTTCACTTTCAGTAGCTTCAGCAGCGATATTTCCTATGTAAAGCCTGGTATTTGCAAGAAACTTCTTCAACTCATGTTTTTTGGGGGGAAGATCGCATGTTTGTCCATGGAGAGACCGAATTTTTTCCATGATTCTTGACTGCAACCATAAAAATAATAGTCTCAAATCCATTTTTCTTGATAATTTCTATTCTACACATTAAATATATCCAATATTCTTCTGTACTTAAATATTTACCTCCGGGTTTAAAACTTTTAATTTTTTGTTCATGGGGCCATCCATTCCATCATGCCCATACCCATGCCCACCACCACCAAACCTTCTATCCCTGTCAACTCTTTCATTACTGCCATGATGAGAACCACCACCCCGTCCTCCTCCAAAATTACGCCCTGGGCCTGCAGGACCACCTCCTAAACATTTCAAACGACGAAACGAAACATTATAACGAAATAATTATTCTGGTTGAATGATACATTAAATGTTTTCAAGTGTCAGATATGAAAAGCAGCCAGTGGAATACGTATCATATTTAAAATCAAACGGTAATTCCGTTGAATCATCATATAAAAATATTTACAAGGAGAATTTAAAGTAAAATATGCCAAGTCCCACTTACCACGCTTCCTTTTTGGACCCCGGTTACTATTATTACCACCATGATTGTTGGCGTTTCCTCCTCCCGAACCACCGCCACCGCCAGCTTGTTGCCCATCGACTTCCATATTCGTCTCAACTTTTACGTCAGCAATCCCAGTCATCGGATAAAAAATATTTTTAAATTACTAAGATATTTTTTTTTACCAACAGGACAACGGAAAGGATCCGTAATCCGTGTGGTCAATCAAATTGTTACCGGTCAATCTCCAAAACTCAGATTTTTGCTATAAATGAAAAAGATCACCACACCACAAAAATATGAGTGTAAAACTATTTAGCTATTGGTAAACTTATTAGTCTGAGAGAAAAAAAACCGAACAGAAAATATAATACTTTGTACTCCAACTGAACATGAAAGATAGTTGGGATTAAAATTGGAATGATAGTCAAGCAGCAAGATTCCAGAGACAAGTGCTATCATACATAAAAAATCCTGTACATTTTAAAGTTTAAAATGAAATACCAATGCAAAAAAGCTACGTTGTTACATATTTACAGACCGCAAGCATTTGGAGATTCACTAACAACAATAAGAGAATGCAGGAGTTAACCAATAAGTGTGGTAGTAAATATAGATAACAGATGACAGATGACAGAGTGTCAGTGTCGACAAAGCCATTTAACCAATTATTCGTTATCAACTAACAGGTAGTTACTATTTACGGCTGGATTATACCTAAGGGGAGCATTATTTTTTACTACTACCACCTATAACAAGTAGCTAACAATAATAAACACCACAATTTTTTTAAGTGCTAACTTACCTGTTTTTCCTATTTCGTGTTCGTTTAGTATTGACAAAATGCGCGAAAAACGCCTTACACTTTACTAATTATTTAATTATTTGCAAATAATTACTTGAAGTTGAAATAAATAAATATAACTGCGAATATACAAACTGAACCACGTCACAAATTCTCCTTCACAGCAGCCTTTTCATCACTCTATCTAGCTCTTAAAAACTCCAGAGATACATCTGTAATACAGAATCTGTAATTGTTGTTTCATTGAGTACATACGACTGGGATAAAAAATATGATAACAGATATGGCTACTCTTGACGATAGCTACATAGCATGATATTACATAAAGGAGGATACATAATAAAAAATGATTTGCTGCGCTGCGCTGCTGCTGGGTAAAGGAGGTTGATGGTGGAGTGTGTGTACGCCACTGTAGCGTCAGCGTCACTCGCTACATACAGCCACCACTACTACTTACACTACACACATACTCGGCACTGCTCCATGCAAGCAGAATCT
>JAHZMZ010000768.1:0-10610 GCA_027743805.1 Lepidocyrtoides sp. E14
CTAAATTTTTTCCAAAATGAAAAAAAAAACAAGTACAGAAGTACACACTTGTGTACGTAAAGATTATATCGAGTGACGTAATCAACCGTTGACGTAAATACATATTATTATACCATAGTTTGGACTATCAAGGTGAGTGTTAAACTTCCTCGTACAATTTTTTAGAGATTATCTTAACACTTAATATACCATACAGCACAGCGGTGATCAAAGTCAAAGCCTGTGGAAAAACAATTTAAAATTATATTCCTACAAACCATTAACATCATAACAACAGCACTACATTATTGAACATGAATTAATTTAATTTGTTTTTATCTTGCTTACCCCAGCACCCATTTTTTGTATGAACCGTTGACAATCGTTCTTCTTATCAAAATTCCCTTTTTCGCATATCTGTCTGTCAATTTCAATGGCAGCGTATGCCACAAAAATTGCTGATACGATGAGCAACACACAAAAGCCGAAATGGAATATAAAATTCTAAAAAGATTTTTTTTTTGGTAAAATAATTAAATTTAAAAGTATTGACAAAGTAAAATTAAATACAGTTATGGATTTTTTTACGAAAATTAACGTACCACTGCTTTGAATATTTTGCTGTACTCCATATTTTCCGATAGAAGGTACAAAATGAGCAAAACAACAGAAATGATGAACGCCATCCACGTACAAGATAATTGAAATCTTTCCATCCAGAGGACAGGAGCCATGTCCTTAAATCCTTCTTCTGACGATGCTTTTGTTGTACTGATTACAACTGCTTTTTCTGATCCGATTGTAATCACTGGAGGTGTTGTTGTCGATGATGGATTAAGAGTTGTTGATGTAGTGCCTGAAGATTGCGACACGGCACCACCACCACCGAAACTTTCGGAGGTTCCATCCCTACAACTTTTGTTGTACCCGGATAAATAATATCCGGAAGATCCTAGTGAAGCTGCTAAAAGACAAACTACCTATTGTTTGTGGGGAACAGTAAGCGCGAAAAAACAAGTTTTACTGAAATTTGCAAAAATTAAAATAAATTCGAAAAAATAAAATTGCTTAGCTTACGTACCAATGCAACAATCTTCACTACTCCGACAAAGGTTGCTAAATGTCCCAAGTTCATATTTGATGAAATTTATGCTTATGTCACTGTAAAAAGTCAATGTCAATGTCGTTTTTTTAAAAATTCACTGTCAATGTGGATATTTCAAGCTCACAATTAAAAAGAGCGAAAGCTCGGTACAAATTTTGCTGATGATGACGACGCTAATCTTATCATGTTTGTGCATTATCATCATCTCTCATTCGATCATTACGTGAATAGATAATGAAAAAAAAAATCAATTAAAATTTATCGATTTGCTTGCTTGGATAAGGAAAGGTCGGATATCATCTTTTGATGTCTTATCATGATACATAATGTCAAGTGATTGATCAGTATTAACTTTTAACTGCTCATGAAAGTTTGACAGATAAAATGACTCATTCTGAAAATGAATGACTCATAGTTTGGAATTTATTTTGACAGAAAAAAAAATTGTTTTTTTTATTGCACCTTTTTTTATACAATGGCATGATTGACATTTCAATATTTTGTGTTCATTATCTAGTCCGAACAGATGCCACAACATAATATCAATTGGAGGTTAAACTAAACTGGTAAATGATAATTGAAAAGGTCACCAAAACTCCAAGCATCTGAGAACACATAGAAAAAATTTTGTTTTGTTGTTTTATTTTGAGAGAATTATTATGAGTTAAAATCAATATGAAAAAAAATTAGATAAACGTACCGATGTAAGAAGTCCATACGTGATACTGAAAACCCTACAAGAAATAGCAATTGGTTCAGTATCGCACTGGTTGGAAAGGGTAACAAGCATGAATCTTTTTGACATTGGTTCATTATTATCCAATTTAAACTGCTGATGATATATCCATCTCTTTATTGAAAAATGAACCTGTGCAATGCAATGACACCCTCGTAAAACAAATCCTCAAGTTTTAATGCCAATTTGCCAATGTCAATAAAAATATTAAGTTGCATATATAAGCTTAGTAGTGCATACCATTCTGTGTATTTCTGCACTGATCAACCAAAACGCAAAAAATACTGTCAGGTAGATGCTCATGTGTAGTCTTGTCAAACCCTCTGAAAAATGTACTTCCCCGTCAAAACAATGGTAATAATTCTTTCTTTCTACTAATAACCCAGGCAGCTGGGCATTGTAAGCTAAAGTGTCTATGCCAATGATAACTGAGTATATTCCAAGACAAAGATCTTCCTTTGTGGAGGTGATGAAGTGCTTGAACTTTTCTATTTGATACAAGCCCTGAAAAAGTCACGAAAAACATTTTTAGCCTTGTAAAATTTTCAGATAAGGATGATACACAACAAGTCTTCGTTTTTAAGTACCGCTTCAAAAGATTCCTTGGAGCGGTCCAAGGATTCGCAAAACTTTACTGCAACCTCATAAATGGAAAGCACTACGATTATTCCAAAAGTCTCAAAATTGTCGTACAGCACATACGTCAAAATGTCGATTATGATAAGCCCGTATTTTCCAGCGGAAACGAGTAATCCTTTTAGACAATCCGTAAAAATTGGACTGTTGCTATTATTACTTTTTAAGGAGTAGTTACTACTCTGCCAAAATGATTCGATTTGGTCCCCACCACCACCACCATCAGCGTACAAACGATAAACTAAACTTTCAACAAAATGAAAGCAGATGATGGACGTACTCAAGAAAAATCGCCAGTTCATAATCGTTTTCAGGTTATCCCCTCCACAAACTTGATGCGTTGCCCTGGCAAGATTTGTCAGCGCCTTTTGTTTTCCCCAAAACATGAAGATAAAATAAAGCATCATGAAAATGGTGCTGATGTCGTCAATCAAAGTGAAAAGAAGAACGCCATCTTCTGGTGCCGTTAGTAGATTTCCTCCTGAGCATTTCACAGCGTTGATACTCATGTACAAGGCCTTCACACTTACCACAGCTGTCATTACCTGAAAATAAAAATTTCAACTGAAGGATTCTTTTTTTAAAAAAAATATTAATTTTTAAAATATTTTTTTTAAAAAACTTTCCTACCTTGGATAAGAATGAGCTTGTTGTTGTAATTTCGCCATCCAAATTATTTCTTTGAATGTGAAACGGTATCATGAAAACGTACGAGTTTAGTTTAAGAAAATTATAAATGTGGTTTCCCCATACTGACGGAATATAACTAGTGAAAATTTCTGGCAACTTGTTTTTCATCATGCTAACAAATTTCATTGTAAATTAAATAAAAAGAAACATTTGAACTCAGCCATTTTTTCGACAAATGCGAATCAATTTAATTTATTAATTTTTCAACTTGCAAGTCTCAATTTAGCCTTCAATCAATCAAATATATATTATTTGTAGTATGTACCAGCTCAAAAAATATTACTTCATTTTTACGTTAAACTAAATTGGTAAATAATAATGGAAAATGTGACCAAGCCGACAAAACTTACTGACGTGAGATGTCCATACGTTATGCTAAAAAATCTACATGAAATCGCTATTGGTTCGGTATCGCATTGATTGGACAAGGTAATAAGCATTATCTTCTTTGCTAGGGTGACATTCTCTTGATTAAGCTTCAGGTAGCGCACACACACATACTGCATGCATTGCCAATATTGTCAACACATGATGTTGCACGCAATGCTACCTGAGCCTTAAATTGCTGATAATATATCCACCGCTTTATTGACCTGTACACCTGAAAATGAAAAAAAAAAACAGGACAATTACACTGAAGACATTGCCTACTACCATTTACGACAAACGAAGGAACAATTTATTTTTATAGCTTACTATTCGATGTATTTCTGCACTAATTAACCAAAAGGCAGAAAATATAGTAAGATAAATGCACATGTGTATCCTTGTCAGCGATGTTGAAAAATTCAAGTCACCATCAAAGCAATGCGAGTAGTTTTTTCTCTGTACGATTAGTCCAGGTAACTGGGCATTATAAGCCAAGGTGTTTACACCGATAAGAACAACATATATTCCGAGACAGAGACCTTCTGATGTAGAAGTGAGAAACTGCTTGAAATTCTCGATGTGATATATTCCCTGTAAAAAGATAAATAAATAAAACAAAATTGGCCTAAAAAAATAATAATTGCGGACATGTTTAAAGGCTGTTTGTTGAATAAAAAAAACCGCTTCAAAAGAGTCCTTGCACTGATCCAGGGATTGGCTGAATTTGACTGCAACCTCGTAAACAGAAAGCGCCACGGTTATCCCAAAAGTTTCAAAAGTTAGATAAAGTACTGTAGCAAAACTGTCAATGATGATAAGCGCATATTCAGCAAGAAAATTAATAATTTTCCTAAGACATTCAGTGGAAATGTGGGGATGATTGCCAAGTGCTGAAATGGATCGGCCGAAACCTTCATCAGAGTACAGTCGATAAGCTAAACCCTCAGTAAAATGGAAGCAGATGTGGGAAGCACACAGGAAAAATCGCCAATTACAAAAAGTCGATTTTCCCTCGTTTTTTTCAGGTGTCACTTGATGTGTTATTTGTGCAAGGTGTGTAAGTGCTATTTTCCTTTTCCAGAGGACGAAGATAAGATAAAGAATCATAAATACGGTGGCGATGTCGTCGGTCAGAGTGAAGAGAAGAGTGCCGTTTTCAGGTGCGGTGAGTAGCTCGTTTAATGAGCATAGTAAAGCGGCAATGCTCATGTGGAAGGCTTTCATACTTACGACAGCTGCCATTACCTAGAAATTTTTATTTCAGAATGAGGGAAGTTCAATAAAAATTTGAAGTTGATTTTTCAAAAATATCTTTTGTTCAACCTTGGAAAATAAAGAGCTTGTAAAGTAAATTTTTCCATCCAGGATGCCTCTTTGAATTCGAAATGGTGTCATAAAAACATACGAGTTTAGTTTTAAGAAATTATAAATATGATTTGTGGTCATTGACGGAAAGATTTTTAAACTTTTTGGAACTAGTTTCTTCATTGGATATAATAATATGAAGCTTTTAGAGATAATTTTTGTGTGCAAACGGGAAATTTCTTTTGTTCATAATAGCTCTACTGAATGAACCAAGCAACAAGCCAACAACCTGGTAGAATTTAATTATAAAAAAAAGCTAGTCAAATTACTACGCCCCTTGAAAATAGTTTGTACAATTTCATTTAGTAAAAGATAGTAATATTAATAATGAATAAATAAAATTGTAGAATTCATTAATATTTCAGTTAGAAGTAGTACTAAACTGGTAAATGATAATTGTGTACGTCACTAAAACTCCTAGCATCTGTAACTCACATAAAAAGTTGCAAGCATCATCAGTCAAATCAAAAATGATTTGAATCAATGTATACGATTTCCAACACTGAATAAAAAAAATATTTTGAAAAAAAAACATACCGACGTAAGAAATCTATACGTGATGCTGAATATCCTGCACGAAATCGCAATTGGTTCTGTATCGCACTGATTAGACAGAGTAGACAGCATAAATCGCTTGGCTAGTGACTCATTTTTCAGTTTAAATTGCTGGTGGTAAATCCATCGTTTAATTGACAAATGGACCTAAGTAAGTATGCATTTCAACAATTTAAGCAAAATTAAGAATTTTTTTATTGATTGTTTTTTTTCTCACTTACTTTTCGATGCACTTCTGCACTGACAAACCAGAAGGCAACAGAAATGCCCAAATAGAAGAGCATGCTTATCCACCGAACAACCGTGGGAACATTCACTTGACCGTTTACGCAAATCCGGTGGTTTTTCGTCGGTATGAACATTTCCGGCAGCTGAGTGTAGTAAGTTAGCATTTCCAGAGATAATATAATGGCATACTTGCCTAAATGAAGATTTTCATTTGTTGAAGCAATGAACTCCTTAAATGACTCAATTTCATGGAAACCCTAAAACGCATTAAATTTTTAAATCCAGAGAGTTCAGTCTGTTTTTAAAAATAGTGATTAAATTTTTGTACCAAACCTGTTCAAACGAATCCTTATGCTGTTCCAGGGACTCGGCAAACTTTATTGTCACCTCGTAAATAGACAAAGCCACAATTAGCCCCAACGTCTCATAATTATTATATAGGACGCTACCCAACACTTCAAATATTGAAAGCATTTGAGCAATTCCAAATCGAAATGAAGTTTTCACACAGTTTGCAATATTTCTAGAAGAGTCATCATCATCACTTTCTTCTAGGAAGTTCAGTTGACTTAACAACAATCTACTGCTACTTGTTTCATCATCAAACTGTTTTAAAACCAGGGCTCCAATAAAATGAAGCAAGACAAAACCGTAAGCAAGAAGAAATCTCCAATTTGTTTTCGCTGAAATATTATTTTTTTTGCAGGTCGCTTTTTCGGTTACTGTTGCAAGTAGCATGAGACTTTTTTGTCGTCCCCAAAAAGTTTGTAGGAGAAAAATCATCATTAATAGTGTGCTGATGTCATCGATAAGATTGAAAAGAAGAGTGCCGTCTTCTGGCACTGCCAAAAAATTTGTTGTGGTACATTTTAAATCTGTTAGGCTGATATACACACCCTCCAAACCGATTAGGAATGCAAGCACCTGTAAAAATCCACAAGTTGAAAAAAAAAATTTCACGGGAGTGTTTTAAGTTAACTTGGTTACCTTTGATAGAGTCGTGCCTGAACTACTTATTTTGCCATCAAGTGCATTCCTTTGAATACGGTATGGTGTCAAAAAGAAATAGGAGTCTAAGCGTAAAAAGTTGTAAATATGATTGTCTGGACAGAGAGCATTATTGAGTTTAAGAAAGCAAGAATTTTAAATATTTTTTTTTATATTTTACTCCATGCAGTAGTAGCTACCGTNCAAGTGCATTCCTTTGAATACGGTATGGTGTCAAAAAGAAATAGGAGTCTAAGCGTAAAAAGTTGTAAATATGATTGTCTGACCAAAAAGGTGTGAAAAACTTACAAAATAGCTTTTTAGGTTTCTGGTCAGTTTTTAATGAAACAGAGCACATTATTAAATTTAAGAAAGCAAGAATTTTAAATATTTTTTTTATATATTTTACTCCATGCAGTAGCTACCGTGATGATAATGATTTATTTAAAGCTATCCTGCAAAAATTTAAAATTAATTTGTTTGTTATGGCATGCCTTTCCATCAACTTAATTACAAAAGGGCGTGTCATACTTGATGCATATGAAACCATGCTTACCTGAAAAAAATAACTCATGCAATATCGTTTCGCAATATGATGCATTGCATCATGTACATGAATGTTAGATGATGTCTGCAGTGATCGTAACAGAGTAACAGAAATACTGTATTTCAAGTCAGTTAATGAATTTCCAGGGGCCTTTGTTACCGACCGTCTTTATTTCTCAATACCATTCTTCCTCAAATTTCCCAACTATATTTCCCATTTAAGTTTCGGTTAATTGCATATGGCAACATTTTTATATGGAGAAGAAACACAAGGGGAAATTTTACGAAGGAAGAACGATACTGAGAAATGAAGTTGAATGTGGTAATACGGGTCCCTGGTAAATTCCGTCCTGACGTATGTATGTAACACTAAAACAACTTAATTGTTGAGGAATGCATGTAATGGAACATTTTTTTATGCCCGCCGAGTTTCACCGAAACTCATTCCCTTTTTATGATAAATTATAAAATGCCGACAATTATTTTAAGTGAAAACTTGTGTTAAATAATATTGTTGACTCCATCCAGCTTTTAGCAGATAAGCAGTGCGCATGCATATTATCAAGTGAAAAACAATCTAATTAATTACATATACATGCACCTCTTGGTCGGTGACTGCTTCGTATAATATATAAACTTCAAATATTTTATTTTTTATTTCAGTTCCCATTCCCAACCAACAATTCCTCCTTCTTCAAATTAACACCGAAAATAGTAGTGCCAAAAAATTGGTAACAAGCTTTATAATGCAATATACTAAGCTATGCATTTTTGCAGCAGCAGTAGTAATATCTACTTCAACTGCGTCAAAAATATTTTCGCCAAGCCACCAACAAGACGAAAGCTTCTCCTTCAACCCTGAAAAAAGCTTTCCAGACAACATCCTAAGTTGTGGAGGGGTAATAACCAGTAGTCAAGGAGGTATCTCTTACAAGGCATTTGAGGCTTCCTCCATAAATGAAAGATGCATTTGGACCGTGCGTGCTCCTAACGCAACATATTATGAAGTTTTAACTCGTAGTCTTGGACAAGAAGGTAGTGTCATTATAAGTGGCTTTGGCTTACGAGGTCATATCAATCATACGAATGCGTAAGACATTTAAAACAAAAATTTGTAATAAAAATATTTTTCGTTCTGCTATTTTTTTTTTTTTACAAAAAAATATTTAAACTTTTTTTTTTTTAGACGTATTGATCCCAACGGATTTGCTCAAGTGATACCATTAAGCAACATGCTGGTCATAACATTTTACACTGGGGATCGAAGCACTGGTCTGAGAGGTTTCACATTAGAATTTAAGGCGTTTACTGACACTGAATTCTTTGGGGAAAGTACAGCCAGTCCAGGTTCAACAGACGTAATTGCTGCTGCAAATGTTGGCTACGTTAAACATCCTAGTAGTGCTGAAGCACTATATTCCAGTTTCGAACTTTCGGTGATTTTGTTCGCTCCTCTGAATAATGGTTATAATCCTAATAAAAAAATTGATGTTACTTATATTCGTAACGGAATGGAGCAAGGCTGTAATGACGAAATATCCGTTTTCATGTTTGATGTAAACAAGTGGGTAAACATGGGAAGGTAAAAAATTTTACATATTATTATTATTATTTATTATTATACTTATCGGTAGAATTCAGTTTGTTCTTTTTTATTAAAAAATTAACAATTTATGCATAAATGTTTATTTATTTTTTTTTAGATTATGTGGTGGTGTAGAATCAGAGTTAATAAGTCACCGGGACATGATCATGTTTGTATTTGAAACTGACGGGAATATCGAAGGCTCTGGATTTCATTTCGCTTACTCCCAGTGCACCAAATAAAATTACAGAGTTACGGAAAATAATAAATTTAAACTTAAATCTTTTGTTTAAAATTGATAGTAATGACAAATAATAACACTACATTATTGCTTGGCTTTAAACTAATTAACCGTTTTCTGAATAAATGTGATGATGATGATGTGCATATGCAGTAACATACAACTGTTCGATTTTTTTAATGGTTGAATTTATTTATCTGATGATGTTAAACTATCTATTAAGCTTCAATTTAAAAAAAAAAACTTTATAGAACATCAAGATAAAACTCTGTCATTTTAGAACGTGTGTGGGTGGATGGACAAAAACTTGGATTACTGCTAATTACACTAAAGTATTGGGTACACACTTTAAACCACCTACTACATACCTCTTGATCATATTATCTGATTTGATGAATTGACTGAATCGCAATTTTGTGAAGTATACCATGTCATTTTTTTAGAATATTCAAAATGAATTTTTCATCAGATATAATTTTTCATCATGGTTAACTTTTCGTACATAAAAACAGGATTTTTTTGAATTGAGTCAAAATGATTGAAAAAATTACTGAAAACGATACTTTTCGTCAGTTCTGTCCATTTCATTCAGTAGCTGCTGGAGCTATTTAATTTAGCAAGTTTTGGTAAAAAAAAAAAATAATGTACAGTTTTTTCCAGTTTAAACTTCTTTCACTAATATCTACTCTGACATGGTACGTTGGTGGCGCTCCAATTCTATGGAACAACGCATCAAAAGAATTTTACGTTTCTGCTGTATCAAAAGAAAAATATTTTCGCAATTTACTTGCCCTTGTTCTCCACTGTTTATTTTTTGGTGTGAATTTCCTAATAAAATTAAAATACTCCCCAGTAGTCAATAAAAATGCAGCAGTGGTTACTACTACTACTACTACTACCAGCACATTAATTATTCCTTGGGATGAAGAAGCCCTACTTTATATTTTATTTATTGTTTCCTTTTACGTCATTTTTGCCTGTTTTCCATACTACCTCAATCCGGAAGAATTTGCCTCAGCACAAAATTCTCAGATGAAGTTTTTCCTCAATTTTCAAAGTAATTTGTAAAAAAAATAAATACCACCTTCCCAAAAAAAATTAACTAACATTTTTAATTAATATTTTTTTGTGGTTTCAGAAAACTTCATGTTTAAAAACAGTTTACAATCAAAACGACGAAATCAGCTGAGAGACCGTATCACCATGGCGTCAATTTACTCTAGCGCTAATACCCTCTTCATTTCCATATTTCATTACTGTCTCTATCCTAAAACGCCAATATATCCATACTCGTTAATTTCTGATGCCAATTTAGAAAATATTTTACCATCGATACTCCAATGGACTTTGTATTTACTAAACGCCCTAATTTGGCTTCACTTTTCAATGTCAAATCTCGCCGCGTGTACAAACATGACAAATTATTTTATCGGTTATCTTATTTTTGCTTATACTGTCAGTAAGGAGTTTAGAATGGTAGGGAAAAATAATATTAATTTTTGCAAAGATAACTACGAAACTAAAAGGCAACTTAGAGAAAATCGTAAAATATTTTGTGTACAGTACCGAGGATTTGAAATAAGTTTTA
>JAHZMZ010000769.1:0-23779 GCA_027743805.1 Lepidocyrtoides sp. E14
TTCAAAAAATTCACCCAAACAATCCCAGATGAAATTTTACTAGAGTAAATTCCAAGATTATTCAATAAAGGACAAAATACTTTTATAAAAGCGCATATTATATATCTTAAGAATTCAGTCACCATACATATTTAAATGCATAAGCCATTTCATTCTTCGTTTTTCAATTTTTTCATTCACATTCAGTTTGCCGACTTTAAAACATGTGGACGTCCACTTGGGCGCAATGTCAATGTGCAATGTTTAAATGAACCATATTACTACGTATAAAATATATACGCTTAATAGTGAATTGCACAAATCCTCCTTTTTCAATTTCCCAACACCATGTCGTGTAATCTAAAAATGTTTGCTCGTCCAAAGTACCAATATTCCAAAATCCCGAGTATGTTCGTTCGTAAGAAACATGGTGAAAAGTACGCTATTAGTATTGGGGTATGCATAAATGTATTATGTTCCAACGTGCTTCCATTCAGATTTCTTTTTTTTTTTCTTCTCTCTTTTCCTTGTTCGTGTAGTATTTACAGTCGCCAAGAGTATAGTCCAAACTCGGAACTGAACCACTTTGCCTTCTGTCAGAAAAATCAGGCATAAATCTTACTTTCTGTCTGAAATACTAAACTCTTTTTTTCTGGGAGGTACCAGAAAAACAAGTCCACCACGTTTTTTTTCCAAAAAATATCGATTCAATGTCCTTCTTGCTCATACAACTTGGTATCAAATGTAACGGAATAATATTGGAAAGTGACCCAGGATTCGATTTGATACATATATTATGCGAGATGTTACGTACGATTTACCATGATTTACCATGTAAAGTATAAAAAATAATTCCAAGCAGAAAAATACAATCGGGTTAGTTTAAAACTTTCGAACGTGTGGAATTAGAAAGTGTTGATGAAGTGTATTAGAATGTCTGAAGTTGACGCGTACGAACACAAATAGACTATATAAAGCTTTTGAAGGACTGAAGTACTCGTTAATAAGTGTTTAGCCATATATAAACATACACATTTCCCTGCAAAAACAACTACACATTAAAAATAACCGGAATTGTTTTACTGGTCACGAGAACGCTACGTGCTCAGGGCTTAGACACACGATTTATTTATTGGAACATAATATTATCCATTTTTAATGTTACTCGGAAGTGCACTTGTTTAAATTCATTCCAAGAATATAAGTTATCAAGAAGAGAATTTGGGGGTTTTTGACCTGAATTTACAACGCTACAGCAATACAAATTTAATACACTCTACTTTAAATACTCTATTTCCAGCAACAATAATGCTTCAAACAATTTTAATCATTTTGAGATCACTGTCCTGTAAATAGCGCAGTGGAACATTTTCTGATACGTTTGGTAGCGAGATCCCGATACCGGAATTCTAATGAGAGCTTACGATATTTGTTACCATTTTGCTTTTTTTGCTTTGCATCCCTGCGTAAATTATAGGATATACATACATGCATGCTCTATCACAAGATGAAAATATGTAAGAGTTAAATTTCCCAAGCTATCAAAAATTATCGTCAATGATTGACATTTGCAAGTATAAACTCAAGCGGATATCCAATATCCATAACTTGCGCTTGGCAAAGGTTATATCATTTTGCAACTTTCTTGTTTATCCGATATGCCCTAGCGTTTGTTCCGGCTAAATAAATTTTTGAACAGTTTGCCAAGTCAGGATTTTTAAATTTTGCATCATTGCGTGACAGAGAAACCAGGCTATTCCAGTATTTGTGCCGAGCAATTTCAAACTCTGTTAAAAAGCAATTTTATAAAATGTCATCAAAGATGCTATCAGTGACAGCAAAGGAAAAAATTCAAATACGCAATATACACTTTTCTCAGCAATGTATGTCTAGATTTTAAAGGAAACCAAAAAAGGGCTTACTTGCTGATAACGCGCTTGTTTCCCTCTCATCCCATACAATATTTCATAACCCTAATGTGATTTTGAAAAGTAAGTACGGGCAAATCCAATCCGTCAACAAGATGTTTCAGTTGAGAAGGATGAATGCGAAGAAAAAGGAAAAATGGAAAGGACAGGACCTGTGTAGGTACAATCATGTTAGTTTAGCAAAAAACATGCTGACAGTAAAACTGACGCATAGTGTTACTCCGGAAGCTTTCCATCTCAGAAAAAATCCATGATACTCTGAACAGAGCTGACGGTGTTGCGGTGAAAGTTTGCAGAAATCGCAACATCGCTCGTATTCACTATTAACAAAATGCTGGTGAAAGTTTCATCTCTGCATGTGAGTTTCATTGGAAGTGTAAAAATAAAAATAATATACACGTAAAGGGAACTAACCAAGACTAACAAACAACCTCTGTTGGCTTCTAAAACTGCCCACTGTTTTTCAGAGAATTTGACTTAAAATATAAAGATGAATGTATAAAATTCGTTTGAAAATTCACCACCAATGTGTCTGCTGTTAAAAATATCAACTTTATCAAGAAATAAGTACCCACTACACGTGTCTGTTCAAATATCAACAAAATTGATTGTATCTACAATATGTCTCTAAAAAGCATTCACAATATTCGCTTTAAAACTAAGAAAATGTCTTGCTGCTATAAGATTTTTATAACAAAACTGGGCATTTAAAAAGGCTAAAGAAAATAAAAGTATACACAACTTTACAGGGATTAGTTAGTAGTAGTAGTAATATTTTATTGTGCAGTTTTTCAAGGCTTACATTATTATACCCACTAACAGATTTTCGCATTATATTTCGACGAGAGATTACTTTAAGGTTTACGAGCAAAGACAATGAATTTTCTTGGGTATTTACACGGCTAGTCTTCCAATGTTATTTATTTAAGCACAAGATCTGTTTTTTTAGCAAGTTTCTTGAGCTGCCAATATGTCCATAAAAAGAGAAAAACAAGTCAGCAGCAATAAAAAATGGTAGCCCTAAAGTATCTTCGTCGTCGTTCCCCATATATTTCACTTGCTGACAGATGGGATAAGAAAAGAAGTCATATAAATACTACTATGGCTTGTTAGGTAGGCACCTCAAACTACCAAAAAATGGCCTTGTAAACGAGGGAAAGGTGAAGTTACGATTAGCTACGCTACAACAATTCATGCCAATGTTACCACTACATTGAGCCTGAGTAAGTAAACTACTAGCAAAAAAATAAACGTACGGACGTTCTTTCGTATTATGTATTATCCTACTTCAATATATCTTCATCATGACTCAATAATGTAATACATAAAGAGAAAATAAGATAAACTATAATGCATTCAATAAGTGTTTCCAGCAATTCATTGGGATTTTGTATCGGGTAGTTGTAGGAGTAATGGTGGGAGATTGTGCGTCTGATTGATTGATACTGCCTGCCAACTAGATAGACTTCCAGCTAGGAAAAGAGATACAGACTGTATTGCTTTTTTTTTGTACATATATCGACACCATAGGATGTCCATATTGAATAAGTATTATGGTTTGGTTGTTGTATCTCTACTTAGTTTTCAGTTTTTTTACTTGTGCATATTGTTCTCTTTCCGTTTTTAGTCAATATACATACCAATATGAATTTGGCATTGGTGCATGGGATGTAGCAAGTTGGTAAATGTACTTGGACTTTGGGTTTTGGATTGGTTGTTGTTGTTGTTGTGAAAGTAAGAGTAAAGTAAACACAGTGAATTTTTTTTTCCACTATAATTCCGATTTCCTTTTTTCCTCTTTTAGAGATACCTATCTGTGGAACTATATCGCGGTTTTTTCTTTTCTTCAGTATATCCAATGTATACTAGAATAAGATAAAACATATAGGGGAAAAGAGTCACGAAAAAATAGAAACGTAATCGAATTGCATCACATCACAAGAAAAACACAATCGCAGATAAGTATATTTATAAAAAAAAGTAACGGTAACCCCATCAAAATGCTTTCCTAACTACTTTCCATTTTGCATTCTATCTACACACTACTGATAAGTAATGTGTCCAGAAAGATATGTATCACTTTCTAGATGGTTGGTTTGGCTGATATTATGGTGGCAGTGGTGGTGTACACTATAGTACTGTTGTCACTTTCTTCTTAAACGAAATGGATGATGATAGCCTAGTTTGGTGTTTACAAGAAACCACACACAAATGCACAGAGAGAGAAAAAAAGAGAAGAAAAAAACATAATAGCTAATACAACATATACATAGGTAGACTCACAAGATAACACAGTAAAATGTCTAACTAGTGTACATTTCATGTTACTTACACGCTCTCTTCTTCTCAAGAAAAAGAAGTGCTTCCTTGCAAACCAAGTGTTTTTCTCATTTCTTCTTCCTCCTCTGGAGTTGCAGACAACAGCAAACCGACCAATCGTACCTACAAAGTGTTTCGTGGTGTTATGTGCCATCACATCTTGAAGCGGGGAGGGAGAGAGAGAGAGAGAGCGAGAGAGAGGACGAAAGAGAAGTAGAGACATATGGCCTTTTCCCGTTTTCTTTGTCTTCCTTCAGCAGCAAAACGAAAATGTCTCTGGTTCCAGTTATTTTCTTCTTATTGGTTGTTATTTGCTTCTTTTACAGCAAAATATATCGGTTGCATGTGTGTAATAATAGGCAACAGCAAAAGAGGAAGAAAAAAAAACGGTAAAAGGACCAGTCGACAGCTGCTGCTGCTTTGCTGTGCCTACTTACGTATGTTTATATATTTTATTCTTGCGTGCAATCCTGCATATTACCGGATTATATTTTACATTACTATGTCCTTTTTAGTATATACGATGGTATTTACTATATATTAGTGAGTATTACAAAAGATGTGGCGCTAACAATAGCAAAGAAAAGTAGAGACGTACCTAGTGCAATGTGTTGTTCTTGGAATACCAAAAAAAGAAAGAAAATGAGAAAATCCAATGCTGTCTAAACAACGATACCAGAATCCCTACTCTGCATGAATGCATTACAATTCTTTTGCCATGCTGTAGTGTCAATGAAGAAAAACGGTTTATCTGGGTATGCATAGCTCCACTTGCTATTGCAAAACTGAATAAGTAGAAAACGTGTCTTTTTCCTTAGTATTTTTGCATTTCTCTTTTTTTTTCGTTGTATTTTGATATTTATTTTGTTACATAATACTTAAGAAGATTTAAGGCACTTATGCATGTTTGCAAACGTATAATTTTTATGCTTTCTTAACACGGACAAAAATACAATACAGAGATTTGTAAAGCAAGGCTTGCAATAATTTTTACTATAAAATATCTATTTATTACATTATTGTAATTCATAATATTCGTTGAAAATGTAATTTTACGAGAACTGAGATTCCATTTAAATAGTTTGATTTCAATTCACTTTGGTTAAGAATTAAATAGAGTAGCAAATTACGGTTAAATAGAAGATCAAAACAAGATTTTAAATGCAATGCATGCTTTTGATATCAGTAGTTTTATACTGAAATTTCAGCTGGTTAAGACCGTATCTCTAACCCCTCTGTACTTATTGTTGACAATTTTATTTATTCAAAAACTTAATGTATGTGCATACCTATTTATGGCTAAGAACTGAGATTTCATTTAAATAGTTTGATTTCAATTCACTTTGGTTAAGAATTAAATAGAGTAGCAAATGAGGGTTAAATAGAAGATCAAAACAAGATTTTAAATGCAGTGCATGCTTTTGATACCAGTAGTTTTATACTGAAATTTCAGCTGGTTAAGACCGTATCTCTAACCCTTCTGTACTTATTGTTGACAATTTTATTTATTCAAAAACTTAATGTATGTGCATACCTATTTATGGCTAGGTCGGCCAACCGTAGTGTGCAGCATATCCAAAAGAACAAGAAAGGTAAGATAAGATAGAAGAAAATGTCGTAAGCATTTCGTATAGATATTTAATTTAACCCTTCCGCAAGAACACCATTTTTGCGGTGCATTCAAGTTGAGAAAAGTTTTACTTTTCCAGTTTCAATTGAAATAAACATTTAAATGATACAAAGGAAGATAAACTGATGTTTTATGGGTGTAATTATTGGAGGGCCATTAAGTGTTTTTATAGCTTCCACTTTGTTCTCTCATCCACATGTCTTATTTTGCTTGAAAGAGAGAGAGAGCGAGAGAGAGATAGCTATAGGATGCTGCAGAACGTACAAAGTGTTCTCTGTAGAAGCTCGTTTTGTTGGCGCTTTCAATAGGATGAAAATGGAGAGAGAAAGATCTCTTCATAGCATACTGACACTGTAAAAAACTGCAGCCATCAACATGAACGACAAGTAAGAACCTTAGAGAGGTTCCTTGCTGGCTGGAATTGAATAAGCTACCATGTATTACGCTTTTTACAACAACAACACAGCCACTTTTCGGTTACTACTATGCTATAATAATATTCCTATCATTACTCAACTGATATACTATTATTTGTGCTGCTTAGCTTCACTTAACGAAACCCATAAGATAACAACAACAACAAAAGCAACTAAAAAGGACAAAAAACAGCATACTATCGTATTCTGATGGCATAGTGTACTAAGCAAGTATATGACAATGCGTACATTTTTATATGTATCATTTACCTTACGGTGCAGTGCGCTATATGATATGGTGTGGTAATAAGTAAAAGAACGGAAAGACATGGCCATTGTGGAGGTGGTGGTGGTGGGAAGAGAATTTTATAGACGCCTACCCATATTCGCTATCAATGTATCTTAGCAAGGGCAGATTTTATAAAAAAAAAAGAAGACAAAGAGATTATTCTAGTTATCCGTATTTTTTTCTATTTTTTCGCCTACTATCATGTTTACGGTATCTTTTGAGTTTGTTAGTTGCGACATAAAAAAGGAGGCGGGTGTTTTTTATTAAGCCATATGAGACGTCGCGATAGATGATACTTTATAAGGTATGCGTAGTTTGAGTAGATACTACATTCGAGAACCTTGAGATGCTCTTTTTTCACTCGTTTTATATTTTTTTGAATGTATTTGTTTGATGAAAACAGTTCATTAGTATAGAAAGAGTGAGCATAAAATTGTTAATTGTTTAATTGTAAAAAATAGCAAGCAGCACAAAACATGTTTCGTGTGCGTGTATTTTAAGTAAAGTGCATTAACACCCACGCATTCTTTACATTTTCAATATTATAGTGGTAATGGTTTTTCTTTAGAAATTCTGAAAAATTACATTAAAAATTTAAGAAAGTTACTGAAATAATAAAAGTATCTAAAAATGTTTTTATATCGTTTTTGTGTTAAAAATGTAGCCAGTGTTTTTTCGCCAACCGCCGAGTACGGCCAACGGCCTGCGATGAAATGATAAATTGCTAATCAGGTTTCAACTCTGGTTACCACCAGCAAGCTACTAGTGTCACATAATTTTGGTGGAGAACGGCATATGAAACATAAGAAGCACACGTTATAATAAGTTTAAGCTTTATACTATCACAATGTTCAGGCTAATTTAAATTCATAGAGTGTCTTTAGTATAGTCTTTATAATTTAAATGGTTTTACAAAAAAATTAACACAAAAAGGTAGCCATACTACTACAGTAGGCAGTCTTTTACAAAGGATTCATTCACTGAGCAGGTTTCTTCGTTTCGTTTTAAAAGTAAATTTCAAGTTCCCCAAACCTTGAAAGTTTTTTTATGCGTAAAAACGCACTTGAAATTTCGAGTTCAATGACTCCAAGTTTTGAAACTTACTTTGAGCTGAAAGGATAAAAAATATTCTATGGTTGAGAATTTTTTTCTGCACAAAATGATTGTACATGAATAGAGACTGGTCTGCGTCGAGAGACGTATTTGTAACTCAATGCCCTTTCTCTAAAAATGAAAGCATGTTCTCTACTTAATGAATTGCAATGATTATACAAAAGGATTTATTTTGAGAATTTTATTTTCATTCCTTTGGAATAATATGGTGGAACAAGAGGCATGAAAGTACTTCATTTGCAAACGCTGTATACGACTTTTATGAATTTATATACATGTAGTACTTAATATCTACTGACTAATCCATCCAAATGCGTACTTTAACGTTAATATACCGAGAAAATTTTTGGATTTATCAGCAATAAGTACTTTTTATATGTGAAATGTAACACTGTTTCTGAATTAGAGTTGGAGAAGTATATGTACACTACTTGCCTATTATTGAATTCAAGATGATTTTTTTTTGAAAATGCAAATACATTATGAAAGTTCAATCTCTCCAGAATTCTTGGTTGGAAGTTGAGCAAACGTTCTTGTGTATCTTGACTAAACATTATACTTCTATTCAACACATAATATTGTGTTATAATCATAAAGAATTCTAGTAGAAAGGCTAGTAGGATTCCATGAGTGATTGGATGAATAACTTTCATTTCTACTCTAGCTCTGTCTCCCGGTCGGTGTATATGGTAGTGTGATGTGATATATATGCTTCTTAATGCGTTTCTGTCATTTATGATTCATTCGAATTCATTTGCATAGAGAAAGAAAACTGGTCCTCAGGGTAAGGAACCACAGGAGCAGCCAGCAGGAGGGATTCTAAATTATTCGAGATTTGAACTAGAAGATCCCATTCCAACATCCTTGCTTTCACCTTCCTCGTAATTTTAACATGTGGCATGCGTGTATGCATGTATGTATGTATGTATGTACATAGCATGCCTGCCTACATGTTTTTGTAAGTACGTAAGCACATACGCTTGCATTATCACTCGTCCACTCTTGTCTTGTAGACAAAACTCTTCCGTGAAGAGATTCAGTATGAGAAAACACTGTTGGTGGTTTGTTGATGCTCGGCTTTCACCATCACCACCACCGTTGAAAACTTACTTAACATGAGATCATGACGTGGTAATGGCAAATGGGAGCAAAAGAGAAACATCGCCAGGAGAAAAAAAGTTTATAGGAAGGAGAGGATGGAAACAGTTTTATTTTTGAAGACACATTCATCGTAATAAGCTTAAGATACCAGAATTATATATGGTGTTGTGTAACTTATATACATGGAGTTTGAGAATGCTTGTTGAAGTGAGTGTTACATTTCAAGAAGACGACACTTTGGTGAGTTTCAGAAAGCTGAGCTGAAGGGATGGAAGTGACGGAAAATCTTGGAGCACAAGAGCAGTTGACTAGTACATACATATGCACACATATGTACTAGAACTATATACCGACGACTTTTTCAAGATTTTCAATATCGTGTCAACACTTTTAGGTGGTAGGTAGTAGAGTAAGCAGAGATGCTAAAACAGTTTTCGTTGTATGCATGTATTTAATTTGCAATCACGGATAAGGTTTTTGGATCACTTTAACAGATGCTATCAGCAGAAGCAGGCATGAAGTTATATACAACAAGTCTGAGATTTTCACGTTTTCTTGGTGAAATTAGAGAACTGAAGTAAGGAAAGCACACAGCACACTTACGACATATTTAAATTTGTGTGAGTAATACATGATCGCAAAGTAAGTTCATGCAAACATGCCAGCGTCACTGCCACCACCACCACTTTAATACCGCATTCAATGCCATGTAGTCGTTTTGGGTATGCTCCTGTTGTTGTGAGATGAAGAAAAAGCGAAAAGAAAAGCCGCAAAGTAGTAACTGTCAGGATTGCGGTTAGACTTCTTGTCTATCAGCGCTGTTCGTCGTGAGAAACAGTTACTTGACAAGCTTAAAAGACGTAATATATGCCCAAATGTTTTATTGCATTAGCTGCTCAACAACACAGTGAAACAGATACCCACTCTGAGTGTGAATACGACAAAAAATAACAGAAATTATTGATGATCAGAGAAATACAAGGAATTCTACGAAAATATAACCGGGAAACTTGAGAAATCTTTGCTGAATGGAAGTATTTGCTAGTTTGGATGAACAGGTTTTGTCAAGCAGCAAACTAAACTCGCTCTGACTTTTCCCCGTACTTCAATTTTAGCAACATTATAGGTTGCGCGTGTGCCATTTTTCAATTATTTTCAAATATAACGACATGACATGAACTTTGAAACGATGGACATATCGGTTATGTCATGTCAGTAACAGCGGTTGTTAGTGACATGGATATGGTGAAATTTAGCATGCCCTGTATTTATCACGTTTTTTTCACACTCGCTGATTCTCAAACTCTCAAAGCATTTGGTAAACAAGGAAAAAAATGTGTTTCATACGCTTTAAATTAGAGCAGATCTTTAAATATGGAAGTAAAACCCCTCTTTTGGTAACTTTTTATGTGGTTTAGCTTAGTGCCTTGGCTTTTATACAAATATGTTAAAATTATGTTAACTTTGTTCATTAACTTTGTTCACTTGATATAACCTCAAAGTGAAAGCAGAAGGCACAGTTTAGTTTGCGAAATACCGCCTCTTACACAAATTTATGTAGGACAGTAGCATAATGATGAGCACATGTACTCAACTTTTAATAGACATATATTATAATCGTATTTAATACGCAAAATAATTCCGCTTTTAGATGTCATATGCTAGTCCAAGTCATGAATTTTCTGCTAAAATATTTTTATTGAATTCCTGTACTATGATGTCGTTAAAGATATGACCCACATAGCAGCATAATATAAAACATGTTTATAATTTGTTTATAATGAAGATGCTCAAAAATATATGAAAAATCCAATTTGCTCGAAAAAAATTCATTTTCAGACTGGATCTCTTATTTCCCCTCTGCAAATATTTCAATGACGACGCTTGCCTGGCTTATATCGCCCATCTTTCGTTGCCTTAATGCTAATTATAGTAATATCTCAGCGCTTTTCCCTCTCCCTTTCTCTTCCAGCCTCGAGGCTTTTGATGTATGCATGATACATCTCATCACAAGCCGTCACGAACACAAAACAGAATTCAAGATGAAATTCAAGGATAACTAATGTAGATATATAATATGTACCAATTTTCTGCAATGTGTACCCTGCATATTAGTAATTTTTCGAGTCGAGTGCCCCGTAGTTGTACATTTTCCATTACAAGTCCACTAAAGAATGTAAACATTCATATCATCAGCAGCACATCATCGTCTTTATTGCGAAAACGGAATGTTGTTTTGTACACGTACGGATACACAACACACTACTGCTGACGTTCATTCATATACCTACTCTTTTTTAAATTTAATCAGTAGGTTGAGGAGGAAGATGAGGAAAAATATATGCAATGGTGGCGATATCGTGGTGATGTAATGCAATCCTCAGCCAACAGAAATGCCCATCCTTCGAAAATTATATTTATGTTACATGCTACCACACGAAATACAGTCATAATAAGAAAGAGAGAGAGAGAGTGAGAGTTTGTTGGTCTAAACTTTCGGTTTTGATTCCATTAATGCGGGTCCCTTAATTTCTTAAACAGTTTCTCAAGCTTGCTGTGTGCTCTCGCTTCCTCGCTTTCACTCGTCCTCAAATGTTTGTTGGCTCAAGTAAAGAAGGAAGCTTTATTTCACTTTTAAAGCCTCAAGCAAACTCATTTGTCTTCCCTTCAGTGTTCTTCCCAGAGATTATAGAAAGTAAACTAATCCGTCGTCCTTGTTGTATATGTATGTGAACACAGAATTATATAAGGAGAGTAGTACATATTTTATATTATTTTAAGTGCTCGCTCTATTCTATCCCACTCTCTCTCTCTCTCGTAATACTTTCGTTTTTCTTTTCTCAAGACTAGAAAATGTCCTTCACTCACTTCAAAATAGAAAAAATATATATTGGAAGGGAGGAGGAAAGTGCTAGGTCTTTTGTGAATGAGCTTGGCTGGTTTAAAACTGCTTTGCAGCCCTGTTTTTGTGGTTTCATGAAAAACCTAAGTACATATAAAACTAACTAACAAATGGCTTTGTGTGGTGAAGTAGCAAAGTGATTAGATATCTAATGATCAAAAATATCAGCAGCACAGCACATTTGGAAATCAAAACATGACTTGACTTGGTTGATGCTGCTGAACAATTTCAGTCGGACTCTTGAAATGATCACTCATCTCTACAACACTCAATCCATAGAATCCAAAATTTATACAAGACGGACGGACAAGCTAAAAATTCTATCATTCTAAAAATTATAAACTCGTGTGTTAAAATGTATTAAATTGAAGTGTGCATACAATAATGGTGAGTAAACATAACTTTTTAACATTTAATAATGAACAGTGGCAAAATATATACATCGACCCTTTAAATATAACATTGTATGCGTTTCAAATTCAATCGGGAGCCCTGAGGTCGACATATACAAAGCTTATACTTTGCTACTATTACAACTGCCTAGATATAATCTCATCTGTGGGTTTTTAGTTTCTCCTATCTTTTTTGCCTTAACTGCTTATCTATAAAATGTACGTAAGTAACATTATCGTTTCTGTTGGACAAAAAAAGATGATATTATGCTCAGCAAAGCCCCTCATCTCACTCTTCTTGTGCTTAAGTTTTACTGCACATAAAGTCCGTCCAAATCTCGAGTGGTGTTTCTTCTTACTTGCTCTTTTCTTTTAGCTCATTTCATCTCCTCTGTTTGGTCTTCCCTTCCCTTGCCAAATTTTTTGAAGCTTTTGCTTCCTCCACTACTTTCGCCTCTCTCTCTCCCTCTTTTAACCAAAAGCTTTGACTTAGAGACTCGGCTTGTCGTGTGACAAATTACTTTTCTGCGATTAATCTTGAAGCTGTCTTCCTGTTTTTCTTCCCCCTTGAAGTACAAAAGAAGAAGACGGGGAGAAAAAAAACTGCCAGCGAAACTGACAAAGTGCTAGCACCTCTGACTTCAATCTTCTTGTTGTATCTAAATGGAAAGAAGATTCTATCATGATTCCATCAGACAAGAAACTACATCAATTTCCGGTCGAAAACATTTTCCAACTTGTACACTTGCAAGCAGTTTTGATACAAACTACGATAGGAACAATGAGAACGCAGGTGGCAAGCGGTGTGAAGAAGATCTAGAGAGACTATCGTAATTTATTTATGCAACTTTTTGCTTCTCCTCGTGTTTGTTAGTTAAACTTAAAATGACATTCATCAAACCGACTCTGCGAATTTTTAAATAAAAGTCACATTTAAATATAAACCTACTTTTTAAGTTTGCTCACTTGCACACTAAACCATATAATTTTGATGCTCCATTAACATAGACACGTGGACACAACAAGTATTGGTTTGTTCCTAACCGACATACCTATCTTTCTCGTAGACTAGCTCCTGAAAGAATTTCTTGCTACTCATCAAGTCGATCTCATTCTGTTCTTCAGTTTGTCTTATTCCATTTTGTATCTCATCAGTAGCCATCTACAATCCCTTCTGAGTATATTCCATTAGAGTGTATTGTTGAATTATGTAGAGCGCCGACAGACTAACCTAATTCTATACAGTGAAGCCCCACCTTCCTCTTGACGTTTTCAAGGAAATCTCGTATTATAATGCTTCATTGGAGACGACTATTCAAGACTTCAAGATACTTTTTGTAATTCTACAATGTTTGATAAGCATTGTAATATCTTTTTCCTAGAATTTTATTTATAACACACAAAGGTCTTATTCGTTTAGGTAAATAGTGAAATGTTATTTTGGTGATGCAGCTTCAGGTTTCAAAACTACGTTTTATGTTACCTCAACCTAATCGGTCATTTCGCAAAGTCATTTTTATAAAGCAATACGAGTGGCAACGTAGCAGAACCAAAACTTGATGATGACTGTATGCTAAAAAAAAGTGTTGAGTTGAAACTGTAGCATTAAGAGCAGAAAAGGGGCGCTTTGAAAAACTTTATCAAAAAATATTTAGCTTTTTTATTTAGCTTTTGTCACTCATTTAGAAAACTGGAAATACAAAAAACAACTAACACCCCGTTATAAAATGAGATGATAACAACAGCAAAATTGACTGAATGTAGAAAAACTAGAACAGACTTGTGAGACAGTCTAAAAATGCTCGTATAGTGTCTACTGTTCCATGTCATATTTTTCTCATTTGTACATACATCACCATCATTATCATCACTAAGCCTCATCACACAACTTGTGTGACATTGTGCGCGACCAATAACCCTATAAAGCTTTATATTTCCAAGAATATTTACACTCTCTGCTCCATTTTCTCTTTCACTAACAAATAGTATAACCCTACACCCTTTTAGTTCACATCATCATGAAAGCTGAAGTATTGTCACGAAGACACATTCAGCAGTAGAAAAAATAATATTGGAAGTGAATGAATATTTTATAAGCAGTAGTATAAGCTCATGTGTACAGTAGAAATGTACATTTTTTTGCTAAGAAAACGGAATGGCTTATATGCTTTCATACTAATAAATACCAAGTCTGTATAGATAATGAAGGAAAAAGAGAAAAGTATCTAATGTGTACTTCATTTCATTGTGATGCACCATCTCATCGCTTTTTTCTATGCTTCCACCACTGCAGCAGCAGCATCATCACATCACTGTGAGTAAAAACTATAAAGCATGTTTTCTCAAAGTGTAGGACAGCGATTCCCATCCACATTATCATTATCGTCATATATAAATTTTTCTCTATTTTTTCCTCCTCCGTCCTACCCACCGTGCGTAGTAGTAGTAGCTGACAGATATCCTCAAAAACATTAAGGAAGACCAAAGCACCAATATTATGTAAGTATCTGTCTATCTATAAATCTGTCAGTCAGACTATCTGCCTCGTCTCTTCGATTCGCTGCTATCTTATATTCAACACGTACTTTCAGCAACGTGCAATATTATGTAATGTGAAAGAAAAAAGAGGAGGAATAACCAGGCTAGTCAATAATCCGAATGAAAATATATACGCGTAGCGTACATACCTACATATATGCATCCCTATATCCAATATGCACCTACTCCCTATTACGTGGATATGCCTATAAGGCGCATTAACTTGAGGATTTGACAGTGACAAACCGCTACTCCATTTCCTTCAGCTTGTCTCATTTCATAATACTCATTCTTTACGTATTTTATTTGAGATGGGTAAAAAGAGTGTCTTAAGTTTCGTAACATGTTATATTGTTGTGCTATATAGATGTAGATGTAGTATATAAACTATACAATATAAATAGTAAAAGTCTCTACATTTTAAAAGGCATTACGAAACATTAGCATTTTAGTACCATATTGCACACTGCGTTTTATACGAGTCCAGTAATTTCGCAATCATGCCAGTTTTCTGTATAAATACCGAAAGATATACATATTTCTAGCGGGGACAATGGCTATAACTTTACGTGAGTGAAAATATCTACATGTATAAATGCACACGTGTTTATAGGTTTCGTGCAACTCTCTGGATGAGAGTGTATGAAATTATGGTGTTTATTCAGAGCACTTCATCCACACACTTACTTCGCTCATCATTATTGTTATATTCATCATCACATCATCAACATCAAAATAGTGGTGGTAGTAGTAGTAGTAGTATGCTACTTTGTGAGCACGTCTCGCTTCAAATAAATATGACAATGATGCGATTTAAGTGTAAGTGGAGTGAGTGAAGCTCTTTTCTTTCGACAAGACTGTATACAATCCCTACATGTATGTATTTTATTACGAAAGTATCCACACTCTCCCAAGTATCAACCACACACACAGTATTAAAGTCGTCGACTTGTTTTTCATACGATCACGATATCATGATGATGGTAGATGACTGACAATAAAACATGTGTCCTCCATTTTAGTTTTAATATTGCAAATGCATACCAGTTTGAGAGTACGCACAAGTAGTCACAATAAACACAAAGCCCTTTTCTCTGCTTCTCGCCATATTATTTGATACTTTCGCCATTATCATCCGCAGCAGTTGGGAAAGAGAGAGACCCTTTGCTATACCCATGTTACTGCTGCTGCTCTCCTTTTCACTTGTTTGAAATTCATTGTAATATTCATTTCATCATCATTTCATTCCAGAGGAGTTGACATATTCTCCTGGGTTTATTGACAGGATGAAGATGAATTTTGAAATCTGGGTCGGAATCTGACTAAGTTAAATTAATACCAGAGACAAGTGGCCCGGATCTTTTCCATCTTGTCAGCCAGTATAACATACACCACCACCACCACTACGCCATGCAACCGTCATCACATCATCCCATCACCCACAAAACACGACAAAATATCTTAAGAAGAGATGCGAAACTGTTATAAAACTATTGTTATTATTATTTCTACCATTATTATTGTCCCTTTGCTCTAGTATAAATTTTCACCAGACCAGATCATACATTCATACAGGGATATTATGAAAAACATTTATATAGGGATAAAACCAGAGCTCCTCCGGCTTGGCTATAATACTGCAATGTAAATGTGCATACAAAGCTAAATTTAGTTGGGTACCTAATTCCAATAATGTTACTTTATACGGTAGAACGGTAAAGAGATACGTGGGTGGGCTTCTGCTGCTGTTGTTTGTTATGTTTTTGCGAGAATTCCTCTAGCATCAGAATGCATGCAGTGACGCTTTCCCATAATATATACGGATGAACTACTTTCACTTTTGTAGTCAGTGAAAGGAAAGGGATCATGTGAAAATCTCAAATGTTATCATCGCGGCGTAATGGTGGAAACATGTATTGGTACTGGCAGGACGTGTATATTATGGTCCTACAGGCACATAAACAGCAGTAGTAGAGAGAGAACCTTAACAAGGCAAGTGCCAGAGCTAAATGTAGTAGTAAACCAGCAAAATGTTTATTGTACAATAATGTGAAAGGAAAAGAAAAGCGGATGCCTGCCTGAGAGAGAAGGAGAAAGACAGAGAGAGAGAGGCAATGCGAAAATTCCAATGTGCCATATTAACGGCATGTATTGAATTTCAAAGTCAAAATTCCACAGATGTATTATTCAAAATAAGAAATGCCACTACCATCATCACAGCACAATGCGATAGTAGTACCGCGCCACTATCGAGCTTGGTGGGTGTTGTAAGAAAAGGGAGCGCAAGAAGTAGCTTCCTGATGGTGCCGACATCACTGTCGTCGTCATTGCGTTAAAAGAGAAGAGGAAGGGAATAGGGCAAGTGAATGACATGGTGGCGTCGCATCGTAATAAGTACTACTGGAGAAAATATATTGTCGCCAGCATTGCAAAAGAGAAAAGGAGACTCCGGGTTCCCTGCAATTTATGCTGCTGCTGCTCTAACACATTATAGATGGGCTTTGTGCTGTTTATAAAATGTACAGTACAACAATAACTTGAAAAATAAATACAACAATTGCCATTACTTACCGACAATGACGTATGTATATACGCAATTTCATAAATACATATGCTCACACACTTGCCACTACCGATTGCAGTTAAGCCCAGATCATCAGACATTCCAGAGGGGTTCAAATTAAGCCACTCAATTTGATCGGTTGTTAGAAGAATTTTTTTTGGACATTAGAAGAACATGAATGCGAGATGCTTTTTTTCGTCTCAGTAAACATTACAATCATAAAGTAAATACGCATTTCGTGCGTGAATCAGTTATTTTTTTCTCTCAGATGAGTCGAAAATTGACTTGACATACATACTTTCCAAAGCTGCACATCCATCTCTCCCATTATTAGCTGACAACAGCGCATTATTATAGCTGCATGTAAGAAAGTTTACGGGTACAGCAGTACTGGTTGCTTTTATTCTGTGAGGGTGTAACAACACGCCCGCCCAAGCAGCTGAATTGAGATCGAAAAGTGCATATTACACGGTCGTCATTTAATCCTGATAGGGATTGTCGTTACCACCACGAAAAGTAAAAGTCTTTTCATTTATACGCACTTTTTCTTCATTCTTTTCCCTGGTCATTCAAGTATGCGTTACTTACAGTGAAGTGGCTTCTATGTACTTAAGCTTTTCTCGGTATTTTGTAAAAAAAGTAAGTCGTATGCCCGTCAAGTCAATGATGGCAGTAGTATGTGTAGTGTGGTTTGATACGACTATAGTGGCTTCATAATATTTTTATTTGCTTCACTGCTTTACTACAAACCGACCTTCTTCCTTTGGGTTATGCCCGGTAATTTTCTCTCTCTCTCTCTTTCTAGATACATCAGAGAAAAAATTCATGCCCTTTTTCGACGGTTGGTTGTAGAGTGAGTAGTGGTGTGATCAAAAAGAAGAAGAGAGGGTAGTGAAAAAGGGAGACAACAGTTGAGCGTATAAAACTCGCTGGTATATTGATACGCTTAATTTTACGAGCTGATATAAGGCAGCCTCATGGGTTTTTTTGGGGTACACAGATAAGCATAACTTGAGCAGTTTATTGGACATAAAGTAACTGCATAGTTGACTGTAATATAAAATGAACTATGTACTTCCTTCTATCACACTACTCTCAAGCTATTTACTACTTTACTTGCAACCAATGAAACTTTTTTTTTGTGAGCTTTCACTGACCAGTGTAATATATACTATACATAATGGTATCACCGTTTTCCATTTGACCCATCAACCAAAAAGCTATGTGTATTTGGTATACTACTCGCAAACTGTTTTCACCAAGTACCTTAAGAAATTGTAATGGTAATGGCTCAATGTTTCCCAAAGTTATTGGTATTGGCAGTATCAAACTGCTCTTTAAAAAGCTTGCCGAGATGGATTTTCCACGTTTGTTGTATAACAAGTAGAAAAAAAGAGAGAAGGGAAGAGAGAGGAAAAAAAGTATTCATCTTATTTTCCTCTTGATACCAATCCAACATTTATCCTTTGGAGTAGTATCAAAGTAACATTGTGCTGTTGTATCATGCTACCCCTCTCTTTCTCACGTCGTATGTTTTTTTCCTTTTTCCCTCTTTCTCTACCATTTACAGACTCACTCCACAGCAGAGAGTGCATATACTACTGCTACTAAATGTGTATAAACACCACCAAGCAACACCAACCACCACATTACACACTGTCACTCATCCTCTCAAAGTTTGAAGAGGGTGGCGTTGGCATAAATGTAGTTGTATGTATGTAAGTGCCAGGTTTTGAGTAAAAGTAAACCGGATGAGATACCTTTCTATTGTGTTAGGATTAGGCAGGAATGTAATGTTTGTGTAGGTGAGTTTGTGAAGTAGTAGTAGTAGTAGGGAGAAATGAAATTGGATGGATTGATATTATGTGCAATTCATGTCATACGTGAGCTTTCACCTTGTCAAATGTACTTCTTTGGAGTGACTAGTGTAAGCATAAAAGTACCTGCTAATATTGCTACTTTTATATAAATCTATGAGCCACAACAAATAAAATAATAATAATAATGAAACATGACGATGGCAATACTACCATCACCGAGACGGAAGGCAAGCTAAACCACTTGACTTGGCTTTGAGGATGAGACGGGGAACTAAGGTATATGAGTTATATGTGTATGTAGTAGTAGCTTCTGTGTGAATGATGAAGCCTAATGGTAATAATAATAATGATCATCACGGTCGTCATCGTCATCATGATTCACGAGAAAAAAGGAGGAAATTGATTGAAAGCCAGACAGAATTGGTTGTTTTCGAAAGAGAAATGACAACGGCTACGACGATGAGTTGAGAAGAGTGTCGTTTTTCCGGCCTGTTATGACTCACTTCTTTGAGATCGTGGCCTGCTGTGCGTGCTGCTCCCCATAAACATAACCATTGTCATTTGGACTGTCGTTGCGTTGTTGTCCTCTCATCGTTGTCGCGATGTGTGTGCGTTTATATCTATGTCTATTTTCTACAAAAGTGTATACCTACACAAACAAGTATTCATTTGGTGTTAGGCTCGTTCGGTTCGGTAGAGAAAAACATTTGAAAACTATTATCAAGAAGACTGACTGACTGAGATGTTCCATGGAATAGTAGGGAATATAACAATATACTTCCTTTCTAATATTGCATTCAATTGGACACAAGCACATAAACATTTATTCTTATTTTGTAACGATAATAATAATACAACTCAGGATATATACATCCGACGGCCGACTGAGAGCTACAGTATAAAACAATAAGGCTGAGAAACAACTACTCTCCTCAGGAAAGGGAACAGCTCAGAGATCAGGGCAGAACAACAACACCACTGTGAACCTGTCATCAGCTTAGTGAAATGACAAAATGTAAGCTCGGCCTATATACTCAGTCGACTCAAAAGTTGTTCTAGTCAAGAGAACTGGGAGAGAAAGAGGGATTACGATGACGATGATGGTAGATGCATTGTATGCATGTACATACAAATACATTTGTGTTATATCAGCACACCTACGCAATACAGTTGTAAGTAGGGGTTAACCATGAATATGTGTATTGCAGACAAATGGGCATATAGGGCAGCAGGGAGGAGAAGAGAAAGGAAGGGATATAGGATTAGTGTTATTATTTTTGTGATAGCAGACTCCATGGCGAGAGGCCGTTTGCTCCACTTAATTAGAATGACCTCTGCACATAGATTAAATTCAATAAGGTAACAATCGTTTCCCCACGAAAGTCCTTAATGAGATCTACTTTGAAATATCATCATCACCATCAAGGAGAAAGGGAAAACACTGTTCTCTCCAACTGTGTGAGATTTTGCTCTCTGTCTCATTCACAGCATCGCACATCTGATCATCTCACACACGTACAAACCATACAACTAGCTTTGTATTGCGTTAATGTACGTACATTGCACCCATATGTGCACTCAAAACATTTTCCAAAAGCAGATTATAATAAGGTTCCCCTCCTAACACGCTGAAACATTTTAATCTTCAAGGGTAGGTATACATAATGTGACTATAACCACTATGTATATTCTCATTAACCTTAAGAATGTATTGTGTATATTATCTATAGAGAAAGTATTTCAGCAGAAAAGTGGTGCCACTGGTCGGGCATACGTAGGTACATCATTATTATGTGTATATTAACTTGCACGTAAAGAAAAGCCTGCTTGCACTTATGCTCTCTAGGTAATAGTATGCGGATTGGAATACTTTGGTCATTTCATTCAATGGTAATGTGCAAGTGTCCGTCGAGAATCCTAATGAACATGTAGACAGAGACAGAGGAGTAGCAATGGTAGTTCTTTTGAAAAGGAAAATCGTAAGAGCTAGGCAGTACTATAGTAGGAGCAAAGAATGTGTTCATGATAGCTCCCGTGAAAGTTACTTTCGCATATTGTGTAGTTTGTGACCTGAACTCTTGCTCTTTCTCATCATCATACCTAAAAAGTTGGATCCATTTACGTTGCAAACGTGATAGTGGTGGTGAGATGGAAAAATCAGTGGAAAAGTTCAAAACATCCGTTTATCCAATCTGTAACTTTTACAACTATTCATGAATACATGTGTTGTGATAAAAGATTTTTAACTGGATTCCAATTTCCCTTTCAACTTGACTGCCGTGACTAAATGGGCCATTCCTAGTTCGCTACAGACAGATTCAACCTGGCATGCATGTATGCACATGTCTAAATATAATTCAGAAATGACACGGGCATTTGGGGTAGTAGAGGAGGAGTATGAAAACATTAAATACAACAAACAGAGTACACGCTACTGATATCATGATGACAGGTACAAAATACAAAAATACAAAACTATTACAACAGGCTTTGAAAAAATAACCCATTTTGCTTGGAGGAGCAAACTATCCATTTTCTATCTTTGAGCTCAGATTCACCTTTTCCTTTTTTATAGAGGGATAATGCTGTTGCTGCTGCAAGCTAAGCCTTTCACGTACGTATTCTAACCACGTGTCTGTCTTAAGTTTTAGTACTTAACCTTGATTTTTTCTATTTGACTTGCCCTTTCTACGCTATGCAAGCTAAGCCTTTCACGTACGTATTCTAACCACGTGTCTGTCTTAAGTTTTAGTACTTAACCTTGATTTTTTCTATTTGACTTGCACTTTCTACGCTTGTAGCAACGTCAAAATGGTTTTTGAGCCGGCTCATAATAATAAAATAATGTCTGCAGTTGTGTACACCATTTTGGATACATCAATTTTTTAAAACGATTTCTCCGTAAGGATCACAACAGCTTAAAAAAGTTGCGATTCTTGTAATCGTCTTGAGAAAAGGGTAGAATCAATATTTAGGGATAAGAAAGAGGTAATATGGGGACTCCACTTGCTCTAAAAGGAATCATCATTATCCTCAATCCTCTTCTCTCATCTAGTCATCGAGGAGAAAAAGGAGAGAGCAAAAAAAGAGAGAATCCAGGAACCAGATTAGCTCTTGACGGTCTCTTCTCGTCATGAGTTTTCGTAGAGATCGACGCAAAAAAGCGAACATCATCGGCAAATTCTATATTATTCAATATTTTCCTTCAACGGCTACAAATGAAAAAAAACACGATGATCATCATTTATACTGTATTCCAACTACGGAGGATCCTTTGAAGAATCTAGCTTCCAGGTTTTGAGTGTTCCATCATTTTTTTTTCGTGGAAATATTGGCGTGACAAGAGGTACATAGTTACATGTGAGGAAAATGTTCTGTACCACTCTGCTGCTCTGCTGACGTATATCTATATACCTATATCTTTTCAATCATCATTATGAATCAACCAAACCATGTCTTTTACACTGTATACCTACTACACAGATGATACACTGAACGTATAATATAGACATGCAGACAGAATGGAAGTTGCAACATCATCAGCAGGAAGATCAAACAAGCATGGTACAGCCCATAAAGATGAGCAAGCAAAAAGAAGCTTTTCGTCAGTGTTTTCCGTCAGGAGGATTGAGGAAAGCGAGGGTAAAAAACAGGTAGAGTATGAAAAAATGGAAAATTTGTACTTGAAGCTACTCTCTTTTTACTCTCTTTGTCATCTTAAGAGATACATATGTCGAACTGAACTCACTCAACAGTTCAGCTGTGACTAGTATGTGTTATAAAAAAATAGTCGTGAAAATGACAAGAATTATTGTGAGGAAAGAGACTAACAAAAAGAACTAGTAAAACGTGCTGACTGCAAACGGGGTAAGACGAACAGTCATAAAAGGCTTGAAATATTACTTTAAAAAAATACAAAAAAGATAGTCTCACAAGCATAAGACATTATCCTTCACATCCATTCAATTCCGTATCATTTTTTTCTTATTGCGCACAATGACCTTCCCATCTTTTGTTTTGCTAATTATTCTTGCTCCTTATAGAGAAAAATACGCGCTAATTAAAAATTTGTTTCCTTATGTTTAAATCCAGGTCTGCCGTATTCCTATCTGCCTATAAACAAGATAGCTAAAACAAAAACTTTTGTGCGTCGGTACTGCAGATTCGATTTCTCAGACAAATATCCATGTCGATTTCTAGCAATTAGGGAACTATTCACCTTTTATGTCGTTTGAATGAACTAATTATATCTGTAGTAGCTGTTAAGAGAAATTAGGCCAACTCATTCTATTAAGTTTGGAGCACTAATTATTTTTTGTTTCATGGAAAAACTCGATTTACACATGGTAGTCATTTTATTGAAATGATTTTGCCGCTAAAAGTTCAAACAGATATTTTTTAACTAATTTAAAAAAATTGTTCTCTCTTCTAGCAGGGTTCGGTTGTTTCAAAAGGATGCAAGTTTTTTTTTCTCAGATAAGCGTATGTACAAGATAATTAGGCAGCCATGTTTCTTCTAAAGTGGCAAGCGAAAATTTTAAAAATGATTTGGAGTGACGTTATTGTTAGTCAATGGGGAAAAACGTTTACATCATTTTTTGGCAAATTCCAAGACCCAGTTTAGTTGGTGAACTATTTGTTTGTGTACGTTCGTGTTTTCAATTTCCCATTAATATCTTGATTAAATTTTGCTTTGAGTCAACTTTTCCGTTTCATCACTAAAATAATACTGATAGAAATGTCTACACATGCCACAAACCAGTTTTCTGATTTTCTGAGGTATCTTTCC